>SJOL01007106.1:948726-979301 GCA_004794785.1 Opisthorchis felineus
TATATATATAATACGTATCTATGAGCTTGAGATAGCTCAGTGGTTAAGGCGCCAGCTTACGAACCGGAAGGTCCGTGGTTCGAAGCCAACCTCAGTATCTCGACTGCCACTGTCTAGGCCTGGACAACCTGGCAGAATCCCAGCCCTCGTGCCTCCTTCCGTTGCCATGGCAGCTAGGCACCGAAAGGGTGCTACAGCTGAACGATTGATTTTGACGATACGTATCTATATGGCATATACATAAATATGAAATGGCAGCACTTGGTTCACTGCGACAGGTGTAAGGATCGGCTTTCCGTTTTATCGATGTGATTGATTAGGCACGTTGGACAATTGCCCTGGATTTGCGAGTTAACATGGCAACTAGAATGCTTGAACTAAACAGACAACCAAGAGAATATTCAACAAAATCACAGTCATTCCGATCAAAATTCCGGAACAGACATACCTTCCAAACCTCGGAACGCTCTCAAAATACATTGAAGTACACACCGTAACGATATTGTACAAATATACATGCGTTCAACACGACATGCCGCTATTAACCGATGGGATGGAACAACTTTTTGGCCAGTCGTTAATGTGCATTCGAAAAACATCCACAGTCTACAAGGACGTCTATCTGGCACAAAAGCCTCTCTTTACGAAACTTTAAGTGGACGTATGAATGACACTGTGGCCGACGCCACCTACTCGGTTTCTGCGACACGGAATGTGTATAATTGGCGTCTTACCGTGTTCCACGGGTTCATAATCGGAATGCAGTTCGGTCTGCGAGTTGGTCGTTAGACGACCATGCGGAAAACAACTCGTAATGAGGTGAGAAATATGAACCATAGCGATGCCCTGTTGAAATTTTCCACCACATTACTTACTCGCGACACTACGTAGTGCTCATATCTGGATGTGGGCAGCAAAGAAATGTATGCCAATTGGTACTATGAAGTTGATGATCAAGTGAACTGAAAAGACACTGTGCATCAACAGTCCCCAAAAAATGGAAATGACTTCCGTAGATGTCATACTGTCTGCTCAATCTACACGGATTCCGAACTATTTCTGTTGACGAAGTAGCTCCGTCGCTGACTCCAGGTGAAAAGGAACATGATTCGGGATGAGTAATACTGAGCCCGAAGGTGTTTTAGAGTGATACATTTCTTCATGTTTTTCATGCTCCAGAATTTTTGCACAATCACAGGTTCCAAGAACGGGGTGAACCGACAAAAAGAGGTGCTCTCGCAGCTCTGATGAGCTCCTAGTTGAATTTAGGGTTGTGTCGGTTCGCAGACTAATTCGGAATCTGGAACCGTTATTATTGTTACGCATGACCAGAAGCAGGCAGAACGATAGAGTAGTTCAAAAGGGTATCGCGCACCTCATTAATAGCTGGTCCTCACGCCGTAGTACAAAACTCTCAGACTGCTCACAGTGCAAATTCACCGCTAGTCCGGGTCGCTGCGAGGTTGTGGGACGTGATTGCGCAGCGTGTACAAGTATTAACATTTGTCTCCGAAAGCGAGTTGGTGGACATTCTATGGCGCGAGTGGAATATCTACCATTCGAATGACATGAAAGCAATTCACAAAGGTTTTGGAATGGAATGGTCGGAAAGCATAAACCAAAAACTCGTTCAATGTGACGGGGTGATCCCATGCTTTTATTGTGCTCATGTTTATACTTTTTTTCAAGTTTTCTTCAATACATCTTCCCGTAAACTTTAGATCAAAAAGTTCATCCATCCCATTCAGCAGTAGTGGCCCTGTGGCGAAAAAATATGGGTGATTTTATAGTTTTGTAGGAAGTTGTATAGTTGAAAAAAGACTCGTTAGGATTAGTGACAAATAGAAAATAATTAGCAAAACTGCATCGCACATCTAGGAAATATATATATAGAATATAGGTTGGTATTTGATGGACAAAAGGGCAGTGCAATACGTAAATAGAATGAACAATATAAATGAACAGAAATCGCGGGGGAGGGACGCTAAACTGGACGGGGAAGTGTGAGCAACAGTAACACTCACAGCCGTGCAGGTAGAGAAAAATGTCGCCTTTGAAAGTGAGAGAAAATCCAACATAGTGGCTTGAAACGGTATGAAATCAGAGTAGGCATGGTTTGTAACTGATTCTCTTCCTGACCTCTGGAAAGTAATAGGGTAGGCAACCGTTCAGCACGGGCACGGGCACCAGTGAACGCGCCAAGGAGTCTCCGAACTCCCCAGAACGATAACCTACTATCGTGAAAAGTCAGTAAGATAAGGCTATAGGAAGATGGCTGAAAAGATCTAGACGGCAAAAAATGGCCATCCCAAAGACTCCTCAAAAAATAGTGGAGAGGAAATCCTGTTGGCACACGTTGGCGCAAGTTTAGACAGTGGGAAAAACAATACATTGGGAAGCAAAAGCTTTTCTATGCCGATAAAACCGGCGGAGCGAAATAATCCAAGAAAAACGAATGGCAAGAATATGCTCCATTGCATGATTTTATTTAGGAGGTGAATCCCCCAAAACGGTTCGAAGAACTACATTTTTAAAGCTAGTTCTATGAAGAAAGTACCATTACGTTTCAGTAATCCTCCCACATGGAAGAGAGCGAAGGTTTTCGGACAAACCAATAAATTTCAACTAGTTTCAACTAGTCGAAATCTGAGTGAGGTCAGACTAAAACATTCGAGAAGCACAGAACTAAAGAGTTTTACCCTGGTCAGTATTCTGACTTATCGGAACCTTGTACCTGTTCTTTAACCGACTCACCAAACAGTCGACCAGTAGACGTAAAGTTTGGCTGTTCTGAACGGTCCGTCCCCGAATTAGAGGCCTTAACTGAGTAAATATCACCACATCCATTTTACCAAGTACGTCCTGAAATTTTCTGTTCGAAACTCTTTCAACAACGCTTAAACTGAACCGCAAAAGTTCTTAATGCAACACTTTCCTCTCCGTATTCTCTCTTCACCAAGACTCAATAAGAACGACACTAGAAATCACCGTTTGCAGTAAAAAGTTTAAAGTTGAGCGATCAAAGTCGAGCAGAGGGTGGAGTGAACCGATTAAGTGTAGGCGCCGGATTTGGGGGGTATTCAATGCTCACAAGAAAATGAACAACCGCATGTAAACTAAACAATGTACAGTGGTGACTATCGGGTTGCTTGAGAACTAGTGCGATAAATACAATCATTTGCCAACACAGCTCACATTAAAAATTACCACACTCGTCTAACAGTGGCTAAATGAAGATGCTTCGGGAAATCACTCTGAAATTCCGCCTGACATCTTTGAACACCCAGAAGACGACGGATAAAATGCTGCCCGAAGGTGAGAACAACAACAGCCGTAAGTAAATTAGCATCCCAACCTTCGAGTTGAACCCTCGGATAGCTCTTCGTACACTCGAGGACCAAAACGCCAGGGTAGTTCGGAGGAAAAGACAAGGCCACACACAAAAGACTACTTACTGAATGGCTCCAGATTGATCTGTTGCAGCGGTCAGTTTGGCAACGATCAGTTTATCATACCTTTGAAGAGAAGCCGATAAATGCATCGAATAAGAATCGCAAAGAGTCGTTTTACTAAGTCGGGACGGTTTACGACTATTAGGACAACAGAACGAACATCCTGTGGAACAGTGTGAATGATTTCCTATGCTGCAGTCATTCGAAAGAAACCTGCAGCAAAGCGCAAAAAGAGTACCGAATAGTAATTTCTATGCAGACGGGTTTGGAACCCTGTCGTAAATTCCCATAATTAGACTGCACGTCTATAGCACGTCTATAGGGGAAACGTGTCCTTATACTGACACACTGGGCTATGTATCGGAACTTAAACCAAGGCAGGATTCGCGACTAAGTTCAGTGAGTTCAGACCGTTACACAACCACTTATATGTCGGACTGTCTTAGTTGTTTCACCGTCAGTGCGTCCAGTAAACAAGAGTACAATCCTATCCACGGATTTATGGTAAAGCAAGTGAGCGAAATTCTTAGTGAATCTGATCACGTTTGCCTCTGTGTACTACACCCGTCAAACGAGATCACCAAAGCCCGAATACAGAAGAGTAGGTAAGAACCCCGACCATATTTTGCACCCACGGCAGCGAGGTGATCGTATAGTAAGCCTCTGGAAACAGCTAAAAGCGGACGATCAATTAGTCCCTTTTACCTTTGAGTACACATCCCTGTTTTTACAACGCACTCAAACAAGCTTTTCAAGTGAAGGCCAACCGTGTGTGTAAGATGATTCTAAAGAAACCCGCGAGGATGCAATTCAATCCCCAAAAAACTTACTCCAAAACGCGATGAGGAATTGGAAGCTGATTCAGGAAAAGAAATTCCTCCAGTTCCTTCAGTCGCTCAATATATTTGACTTTTTGCGTCATTTTCGAGCTGAAAAAAGGTCAGGATTGTTATAGACAGATGTATTCATCTCAGTTAGGACGAAAGATGCAAACACGGACTAACTGAAAAGTTCTCCAAAATACCAGGTAGTGGGGATTGTGGACTAAGTGTGTCACGTATTCGTATACTCCCCAAAACGGAATCATACAATGCTAGGAAAATGCCGAAGCTAAACTCCTAATGGCAGGTTTCATCGAAACAGGTTGAAGAGGAACGGTACCAACAACTTGTGAAAGCGCATTGCTCTGCGAGACAAAACTCTGAATACAGTTCCAGTGTAGGGATGAAATGTCCTGGAAGTGTTTCGACACAAACTCCTGTTTCCTGGTTTGTTCTTCAGAATCGAGGAATTCGATGGCTAGTGTACTCCAGAGCAAACTGAAAGGCCTTGTAACCCGTTGGTAGCATTCAGTCACAAAAATGGGTAAATCAGTCTGCGGAGAAAACATACGATATGATGACTGATACCCACTCGGAAAGCTACACTGATCCATGGGTGACTTGACAGAAAGGTAGATAGTAAAGACCAAACAGACGACAACAGCCCAAATGCCTATGAATTAGAATTTAGATGTATTATCCGATATGACTAATAAATGAAGTCCGTGGTTCGTTTGCTTCGATGTCCTAGCCAGATTGCCGTATTTGGAAGTTCGGAGTTCAGAGGATTTCAGTGAAAGACCAACACTAGGAATCTGATTGCAAAGCAGTGCTTGCGCAAATCCGTTTCTTTACCCGCAAAAAAAACAGCTGTATGTTGCGGGCACAGAATGTCTCAACCAAGCGAAATAGTGTTTTGTGCGTCACACCAATATCCTCAATGCAAGGGACCAGAAAACTACTTTATGACAAGAAATGTATAATTCCCGTTAAAAGCACTGGTTATACGCAGACAGCAGTTATCTTGTTTTTCGAATATCCTGTGCGTTCGCTCTTCGACAAATAAATTCAAAATCAATCGTTATACGACATGTCCCAAGCTGATCAACATAGAGTAGGACACAGGGAATATCCTTATCACGCCTTCCACGCTAAATTTCCCGGTAATGAACTTTCATGCCACAATGATGCACGAAAGCCAGAAGCGCAACACAGGGAACAATAAAGCGTGAGGTCACGATCGATCACCGACTGAGCACAGGCTAAGCAGCTTAGATAACACCTCTGTACGTGGCATTGGAAAAGAATATCCGTGGCTCACCTTATAAAGGGTCGGAACAATGACCAAAGTATCTTGATTCCAGTCGTAGGATGAACAATAAATAGGGCTTTTAGATTTTTCCGGAAGCTTGAAAAAGAAAAAGCACATCAGGAAACCGTGAAGTGACCAACCACAAAAACCTGAAATTACACCGCAAGAGTCCAATTAGGTTAATTCATTCCCCCTAATGGAGTCAGCCCCTGCACAGTTAGAACTTAGCGCCTTGTAGCTCATTGCCTACAAAACACACGGCAAGACTCAAACCACCGACAAGAAGTACTACACGAGAAAGCAGTAGTCCTAATAACATGATCTGCCTTCAGGGATATTACTTGCAACTAAATGCTAAGTTGGAAGGGGCTGGTACTAAACCGCAGACTACCGTTTTGTGGGTTTTTCTAAGCTGAACTGACAGATGACGGGCTGTTATGATAGTCCGAATAAACTGTATGTTTTGTATAACCTTAGTGGTGCATACTGTGTCGACCGAGCATGTTTAGCTCGGTCGATAGGTGTGACTTGTAGGGCGACTTAGATAAATGGAAACCGAGTGGTCACTGATTGTGGTTATTTAAAAACGAATGACATGACTCATTAGCATCCCCCTAAGACATTTTTATGGTAAAGTTAAAGAAATTTGGTCTCTCACTATGCAGCACGAAGTTGGATAATTGTATAGGCGTTTATTCACGCAAACGACAGACCTTAAACGCTATCGGTTGTATACAGTCTGCATTCGGAGCAGTGATGCAGTTCATAATCGCCCGTTTCCTCGAATGATGCCTCAGGCGAGGACAGATAAGTGGGATACATGTTTCTGTGCACAGCCCTAGTTCCTACAGACCGATCGTCCTCGTCCATCGCTTGATAGAAAGCCGTCTGTTTCGGTAAGTCGTTGCGCACGCTGACTGTTAGGCCTTTTCGGAGTGGTTATGAACTGATTGTTGGTTCGCCGTTACCTTGCGTCTCGAGATAGCTCAAGATAGCTAACGCACAAATCTACTGGTTGAAAGATCCGTGGCTCGGACGTAACTTCGACATTCAGACTGCTCTTATCAAGGCTTGGGCAACTTGTTAGGATCTCAACCCTCGTGTTTCCTTCGGGTGGCATAGCATCTAGACACCGAAAGGGTGTTACAGTTCAACAAGTACGATTATTAATGTCTCTGAAGTTGGCCCCTCTTTACTTTCCGAGTACTTGTTGCCTCCTTACCTGCCTGGTCGCTCTGATCTGATAGCTGCTGACCTCGGCTATAGTATAAAGTCCCATGGATTCCTCACAGTTACGCTGGTCCACTGCCGCCCCTAGTTGATGCGGGTCAAAATAAAATTGACGGAAAAGACGGATAAAGACAGAAATGATCGATGGAGTGAAGTTGGAAAGCTTCGTCCGTATTTTCTAAAACCTACCGGTGTCCCAAAGAAGGCAGATGATGAGCAACAGGAATTTGTCACTCGTGATCGCAAATCAGCAACCATAATCAACCAAAATTGTTACTTGGTAAAACCCATCGGAATTTGCATATAGTGATGTCCACTTGGTGGCTGAGTCACTGTGCCCGTTTAGCTACCTTGGCTCAGTTACTGGGACATCCACATCGAGTGCATCCAATCCGAAGCACTCACTTTACGTCCTTTGGATAACTTCGGGATAACCGAGGTAGTAACGAATTTGAAAAGCAGCATTGGCCTCTCACGAATCTATTATCGAATTAAGTAATTAATCCATCCTGCAGCAGCCTAATATGGTCTACCAATCCGAGTCCACGGGTTGTATGATCGGCGTCTTCCACAAAGAATAAGTGAGTGACGTGAAAACTCACTCTACAGTGCCTCTCAAAATATTGTGTTCTCTTTGTTCGCATTTTGCGCTGAGGTTTCTGACAACCAGCTATTCCTTCTCATGTAAACCGATTTTGTTTGGAGCAAAGGTCAATTTTAGAACCCGCAAATCCAGCGACTAAGCAGTCAGTTGTGGCTGCACATTTCTACGACCATAGAGAAGTTTCCTCCACATATCATGTGTCACTTTGTAGAAAATCAAGAGTTCTCTTCCAAGAGCAGCGTGACACCCTTACAAACACAGCTAGACAACGGAATTCGGATAGTTTTCATGTTAGTTAGACTGTCAGGAAGATATCTCAGTGGAATTTTGTCGTATCCAATTAGAAAACACGATACATTCCTTTTCAACAGAAGATAGTCTGCACTGTTCTTTATAGCAACCGGGTTACATCTACAAATTTGTTTGATAAGCCATTATACGACATAAAAAACATCAGCGAGAATTTGGGATGCTACAACCATCAGGCCGATGCTGAGTTCACGAGCCGTTTTCGAATATTAGAACCATCATGAAGGGAATCCACTCCAGAAGTCTTTCCTCCCCCCAGAATGTCATCTTGGCCGGACATTTCGCTGAACAGGATCCACAAGTCTTTACTTCACAAGCAATAGGTTGCACGAATTCCTTCAAAACACGCCTTACGACACGCTCACAGCATTTCTAGCGGGCTTTCCATAGTGCGCCAACAACCTCAGGACTTGTGAATATGTGACAGGCGGTGATCCTAGGCCTCTTACCCAACCAGTCCACTAGGAATCGAAATTCACACCTTTGGTTAAAGGCTCCCTTTTACAATGGACATTGTACCCCAATCCTTGATTCCTTTTGCGTACGACTTCCCAGCGGATGTAAGTAGTCGTGTGCGATACTATGGATTCAAAGACTGTCATATCTAGAAATAGGAACAATGAGCAATGCACATTGTGCTCTTCTCCACAACTCTTTTTCACCTGCAAGTGTACTGTACGCGTACTTTTGCTCTGAAGAAGTGTTATCCCCAGAAGCAAATCCATCCCAAGTACCAATAAAAGTATGGACAGTTCATGAGTAAAATGTGCAGAACAACATTACATTCTAGTTTTCCTGTGTATCATTGGGATGGTGTCGATTGAGAGAGGCCTGGAGTAAACACGAAGCAGTAACAAATTTCAACGGGATCGTGCCACACCAGAGTCATAACAATGTCACTCAAAAGAGGAGTAGACAGCATGACTTTTCGCGTTATGAACAGTGGATGCATCCCAACTGAGAGACTACCAGTAAGGATCACCAGCGTGGAAAGTACTACGAATCCTTCTGCGGTCAGAATCGACCGCACGGTCATCCAGTCAGCACGAATTTCTGGGACGACGCTGTGTCTGATTTGCACCATTTTTTTGTTAGAGTTGGAAACATGCTAGGTTACAAAGTTATGGAATGAGGATGTGACACCAAGGACATACGTAGAGTTATAATTCTTTGCAATAATTGCGATCATTTTCGACCGCACGATTTAGTGCTGAATACGTCACCGTTTCTTTGTTTTTTTCTTTTTTTCATTTTCTTTCATGGTCATGACGTGCAGTCATTGCTTGTTTCGAATTCGCCAGCGGAGGCTATCGCCGCGTATTGCTCCTTTTTGTACCTACTGTAACCAGATCAAGGCTCTCCGGTTGATCGGTTTTAGTTGAGGTTGCTCATAATTTAGCAACCAGCAGTACCAACGAATACGATCAGTTTTCGCAGCTCGCCCTCTCGTGTGTAAGCTGTCTAGACGGTGAAACACGTTTGCCACACAGTCGACCAGATGGTCGCAATTACGTAGGCTAGAAAAGCTGACTTCACGTAGTCCAAAATGTCCTACAACTTCGACAAATCGTTCATTATACGGTTTCTGATAAAAACGCCCAACAAGGCGTTCAACAATTATCCTGCGACGAGACTATTGCGAAGTCAGTAAGCAAATAAACTGAGTCGGTTGCCAAGAGCAACGCGACACACCAGAGGATACTAAATTTGCGAATAGTGGGCCATGCGAACAGATTCCATGCACAACAAAACGACTTACTTTCGGTCGAACGTGCGATAGGCTTGGACAAGCCAGCCAAATCGAGGTTTGTTCTTATTGGACAACCCACAATGGAAATAGATTAGGCTGTAGTCACTGCTCACATACTGCTCAAGCGTCTTTGTGATGTATCTGTGTATGCGTGTGTACAGTGGAATAAAACAGGAGAAAAGAAATATTACGCGTAAGAACCAGTCAACGCTATAGCCTTGAAAACGTACAGTTATCCGTCTGTTGGTCAGTGATAAAACCTGTAGGTTTCCCAGTAAAAAGATCGGATTCGTGCAAACGACCCATTAATCCAAATAAACAATAAACAATATGAAGTTTTATAACGAAAATACCAGTAGTTGCATAACAAGTAGAATAGATAAAATTATCCAACGATTCGGCTGCAATTGCTAGAACATCCTCCCACAAACCAGCAACACACGATCAGTCCCTTAGCAACTTCACCCCTTCCGCGCAGATGAAACGCGGCCTGTGAAACAAAGCTACCGTCCAATATACTATTGCTTCTGCTTTACGGAATGTGACCTCCAAAAACAAACAAACTGAGTCCAAACATCCATGGTCACCCTCCCCATTTACCTAACCCAAATGAGCAAACAAGTCGCCTTGGTTTCAGTTTGGCAAGAAGTTCTCGTGGCATTTCACTTGTCTCTTGCTCGAAGTGGTGAAGTAACCTTTGCACCCTTATTAGTGGAAAAACAGATGGACATTTCAAGACGTGGACTGACCGCTTGGACTCGAACTCGATTCGTCGAAGAGGAATTCCGTAAAACTGAACAGAGATTTGAACAACCCATACCTCCGGAGTTTTAACTCAATGAAAATGAAAACCGTTGAGATTTCCATAAGCCCCCGCTGTAGTTTCTCAAAATATGTCCGAATAACGTGTGTTAATCACGGTATAGATTACCGGGTTGAATCTCTTGACAACCAGAAGAATTGCTTTGCTCAGGTCTCATTTGGGAGCAAGCACCGCTCACTGCCATACGCTTTGGAGGTGATTGTTACGCCGAGTAATCATGGTCCCAAAAATCGCTTTAAAAGACACGAACAAGGTCTCCCATGTGTCCATTTCAATCAACTCTCCGTTTCGAAGAATAGTTCCAAATACAGGTAGCCACTGGGCTGATCACGTCAGACGGACTGGTCGAATATGATATTTGTGATGAATTTGAGCAAGAAACATGACATTCGCGTTAGCTAGTAATCCAGACGTATTTCGTTTCATCTACTCATGTATAGTTAACACAGCTGTAACGCCATTTATCCGTTATCCATTTGGGAAGGGATATTCAACTCACGAATTCCAGGAAGTGCATATACTTGTACTAATTGTTGAGAAATTGTCTCATCTCGAGTGCCTTGGGACTGATGCCCACTGGTGCCCTTGTGGCTTATGTTAGTAATCCAAAGAACATCAATGAAAAATGTCAGATTGTACCAAAACTGGACCTGAATACAGAGCTCATATTGTAGCAAAAGCTTAAAAAACTAATGTGTTCCAACTACTAGCCAACGTGCTCACCCTGGACAAACTAAATTTCTGGACAGGCTCTGGAAAACGTATCGAGGAACGGGTTATGCTGCGGGACCCAAATGACACAGTATCGCCAGGAGTGGGTGCTACGGGTTAACCGGTCTGACCTGCTTCCCTGTACTGTTTTCGAAATACCTCCAAAAGATCTCCTACCCAGGGAGTCTCCGCCCAGATCCCACGCACTGCCTTATCCTGATGGAATTTGTTTTCGCCAAAGAGAGAGACGAAACCGGGTGTCCGGTATGACAGATCATTGGATGTTTCTCCGGTTCCAAACCACCAATGGACGGCGTACGAACCAATCTTTGGTTGGTACCACAGACAAACTTCGGGTAAGATCTTGCCCACAGGAGAATGCGAGGGTCGACAGGTGAACCGGTCACCCTGTATAGCTGGTCGTTATCCAAAGGGAGTACGAACTGCAAAACAAGTCATCGGTTCGCAGATGACTGCAAACTCCGTGCTTTGCTCTGCTGTGTTACGGGTCGGATTTTTGTTGTTAAACCGAGTAAGAACTCTTAAATCAACCGTCTTCCTCGGCCCGAGCGGCCTGTCCACATGATTTTGTGGCACACGGGCCTCTTCATCATCATCACTGACCACCAATATAATAAGTATACTCTGCTTTCAAGTTAGATTCAGTGAAACCAGACAAGTTTTGTGGGAAATTACGATCTCAAGTATGCACTTCAGAGTTATCTGCAAGGGTCTTTCTGATCAGCGCTAATTTTTCCCCCAGAAGAGCGCAACTGACGAAAACCTGCAATCAGTCGCCGAGCGTTTCATCCTTCGTTACCTAGCCATGCCCACTTAAAAAACGGGCTTACCACGTACCATCCGTAAGATAATGACTTCAGCAATTTTTGCACTTGACCTCACGTTTTGAATCCAAGGCAAGCTAATCATACAAGGAAATACTATTGTTGACCAGCGGGTGCGGCAGTTCGGTGGTAAAACGGAGGCTATATAAACACAATCGCCACCGGGGTTCGTAGTGAGAACAGTCCTTAAGGAGTGAAAACAGAGAGATTCTCTAGAGTGAGGCCTAAACCCGAGGCTTCTCGTTTATCTGGTGGTCTTAACCTTTCAAACTAATGCCACAACTACTGTTAGGTTTGAATTCAAGACAGTAGTGTGATCACGCATCTCTGTCAACACATGGTTAATCACGTCTTCATGTTCCGCGTCTGTGTACCTCTACAGCAGATGAAACTGGCTGCAGGAGTAAACTGTAATGCCGGTTAAGCAACGACAGAGGCCATGACAGGATAGCCGAGTTAGCAGAGCTTGGTAAATGAAGTTGGAGGTCTACAAGTTCACGTCAAGAACAGCCCCAGTGCTCTAAAGAAATGGACTTTCAACGGTAATCTGAAAAACGTAGCGCCTGGAGAAATCCACAGAAAGTAGCATACATCCAACGCAAGGTATCGCAGGTGACGGCCCTGATAATCTCTTATCGACTAACTGAAAGCTAAGCGAACAGAAATCCAAACTCCGAACAGATGGAAAGGATAAAACAGCTTTGGTTTGTGTAGAGTGGATGAAATTGATTAAAACTTCTGTGATAACCCGCTCATATGTGTAGAAATGCTAGCACACGATCAGGTCACCTATGAGGTTCCCCTGTATCTTGTAATTATCAGGATACAGGATCAGACCATAGTACAAACAAGGGCACAAGCACCGATAAGCGTTGATACGCTGTCAAAAGAAAACAAAAGATGTCTGAGATGCTATGCAAAAAGGCTCTCTTGTCCCGCAAATTCCGGTTGAGCACCTGTCCATATTTGATTGATAGATGGCGTTCACTGCGATGCTTGGTGTAATCTAAATGCATTTGATGGTGAATCACATAGAACAGGATGAACTGGTCCTCGTGAGAGATCAAAACACGTGACGATGAAAAACCGGAAAACCTACTGAAAATGTCAAGTTACTAGCTAGTGCACATTATTTATTGAATGTCAAGCCACGCAACCGGAAGCTTATTCATGGTCAAACAACAAAGAGTAATCCGGAAACAATGGCAGCACACCTGTTTGTTACAATCCCAAGCAGAAAGCATGAAACGAAGTGGACTTGGAGACACCACGCACTATTGACAAAAACAAGGGGACTTCATAGAGTGGCATCTGTTCTCTTGTGTTTGCCTGTGTTGGATATGCTAGTTCACTCGAATGCTCAATCGATTAAGGAGATCACGTGCCTGCAGAGACCGATTGCGCGTAAGACAAAAATGTTCACGGATATCCCTCACCCAACGGATATTTCGTATTATAGATGACTCAAACAGAGGTATGTGTCTGAGGTAGAAGAGCGCTTCAGGATGCTACGTCACACTGAAAATTACCATACATAACCGTAAGGCTTGCGACGTATTCGGAGCTCCACCTGCCAGCACAGCTGACGATACATCTAGAAGCGAGTAGCCTGATGCTCGCAGGTAATCAACAAGATGCATACAATGGAAAAGTATGTGACTAATTCAACGCAAGCTTTTCTAGACGTCAGCTTAGAAAGGCTCTATTAACCTGCTTATTACTTGGACAGGTTATCATGAGTGGTCGGAACAGAGATCAGGTCAGATTTGAGAAACTGTTTGAAAAAAATCATCCGCAAACCAGCGAAATGTTTTGGTGACAAGAACCAGTCCACCAGCATCTACATTTTCTGCGTTGAGGTTAATCTTTCAGAATTCTCTGTGAATTTGTGGACAAGTTAAAAGTAACCAGACCAGAATAATACGAAAATCCTAATAGTATATCCAAAACTACATATCGGATGCTGCCCCTGAGAGGCTTAATTACAGAATTAATCAACTTAGGTGAAAGCCTGTTAATCCATTTTCGCCCTTCTCTCTGATGAGTTTAATTACGTTATTTTAGTACCCAACTCCTGCGCAAGGATATGCAGATTATAAACACGCCAAAGAATGCGGCTGCTCAGGTTTCACTACTGGCGGCAGAACACGTGCAAATGGGACCCCAGATGAACGTGGAGTTTCGAGGGGGTACGAGTGACGTCCAATCCCCATTCGAGGCTGCACTGATAGCCACTGCATTTGCGATCAGCAACAGAGCAAGGAAGTGTCGGGAGCTTTTCAAGAGGATCGGCATCACGTTCAAGGAACTCAGAAAATCTCACTTACTCATTCTGCGGGAATTGTATTCAGGCGCTGATGGTTCTGCTTCACCGAAGAGTTAGTATATGCAGAAAAGACCTTGGGCAATGTTTGTCTCACATGAGTCCATGTGAGTACGTAGCCACAGTACGACACAGAAAACATAGGTTGTTACAGACATCGTATTTCCCAACTGTCAACCGCACAGTGTGATATGGGTTTGATGTTGCCTTATACACTGATCTGCAAATTAACTTGGTGTTTACGGGAGACTCAAATGAATATCGGCTGAACAATGGTCTTTCACTTCAGTACCTTGAATATCGTTCCAAAGAGAATATGAAACGGACTTTGTTCGGCACATTCGGCTGAAGAAACGAAAGATTCAGCTAAATTCGGTTGAATCCCCGTTAATATCAAGTTAATTAGCAATTGAGCGGATAATTCCACCTATGAAAACTTTGGTGTCCACGTAGAAAACAAGGTTGCTGGAAACTACGCCTATCTCATAAGCCCAAAAGAGCACAAAGCAGGTAGTGGGTTACCGAAGAACTCTCATAAAAATTTAAGTGGCGCTCAGTCAATGTTGCATTTTGTTCGCAGATGGGTTAAACGTGCTTTCGCCACACAACAGGCGTGCTAACCATACCGATAAACGGCTGAGAAGGATCAAATTATTTGCCGTCAGATCGATCATGTCGTGGGCCGTCTTTAAAGTATAGTGTTACTGTGGGGAAAAAATAGGAAACACACCCAATTAAGTCGCCCAATGCACTCCAACGCGAATAGAAAGTGATCGGATAGACAGCTTACACCCCCAAGCAAACAAGACGGTAGAACATTCCACACACAAAATGGGGCAGTCAGAGAGGGAAGCCAATTAACTTTGTGACTGAAGAGAATGTTGACAGCTCAGACTATCTAGTTGTCGTTTTCCGCTCCAACTTTCCAAGTAAATAAAAAAAAGCCACCCGGCAACCAAACAGAGATGAAGTTTCCGCGTCCAATTTGTCGTTAACGTTGTTCCCTTCTCATTAGAAACCCTCTCTAAAGAATAAGCACATCCTTCGAGGAAGCTAATTTTGCGGCAGGAAGTACTCTCGACTGTTCCACTGGAGAGCCAAACTCCCTAAGTAGAAAGCAGGGGAGATGGCTAATTAATAGTCGCCCACCCCCACCCCAGGGAGAAACACTTCCACCATGGCGAAAGTCTGTCATTCGCCGAAATGGGTTTTCTGCGTCAGAATAAAAATAGACGCCCAAATTTGGGCAAAATAAAGGAACCACAAAGACAGGAAACCAGGAGTAAATGTGGGTGGTCGACGGAAATTCATGATCTAGCTAGTCAACGGTCGAACTAGTATCTACTGTCGGGGATATCATAGTGAAGAAGGGTACCCAAGTCATTCAGGTTACCAATTACAAGTGAGAACAAAGACTTACAACAACAAGCGCTGATGGTCGATTAGATCTGCCGCGGGCAAACGACAGGCCGAGAAAATGATTACTTTACGACCAAGCTTGTCATCACCAGCAACTTGAAGTATTCCTAAACGTGAGATGTCCGGGAAGTCCGAATCAATGACATCTTGAACACTGAGCTCCTGCAAATAAGGAGGCAAGGGTGCAATTATGGGTTTAAAAAATCTTACCTGCAATGACGCCCTAGTTCCTCTACATCCATGGCCTCAGAGTCGAAATAAGTCTGGTGCAACGAAACTGCTTAAACGGACAACGCTTGAGAGACCGGATAATCGGCATTGCCTCTTCGGGGAAAAACCCCAAAAGCAGTGGACATCACATGAAGAAACCTCAGTAACTAGTTCTAGAGCCACATAAACAAAATAGGTTTCTAATCATTCTTGTCATCGCAGTATGAAATGGATGGAACAACAATATCGTGCGTCCGGATGAAAGGTGGGGAATTACTTAACGAAGAAATGCACCACTTTGGAAAAAGTGGTTACATTTCGGAAAAAGGGCCAACAAAATTGAGATCTGTCTCCAACTGCACACTGGTGATCTTGGAAATAAGAGCCAATAATCCGTTAAGGATAATGGAGAAAATAAGCCTGAGTCTACCATACGGACCAACGCTCTGAGAAGTTCCATCACTTTTGAATTTTTGACATATTTTGTCAAGCCAGTCCATTTTGGGGTAGCCAAATGCTGGTATAAAAAGATTTCAGTCCCGGGGCACGGATGATGACCCCAAATGCAGTATTTAAAAAGGACGCGAACGGTACAAAGGCAAATTTAGGATGCACCAGACTGGGGAAAATGTATAAGAAAAAAGTTCGTCTATCAAAGAGAAATTACTGTATTTCGTGAAGTCAAAAAGACAGAGTGACTGTTCAGGAATACTGAGAGATCATACGAATACGTCAGAAGGCATGTTTGTGGCCCTGGCTAGTTAGATAAGCCGCGATAGTAGAGGAACGTAGTCCTCTTAGTTACGCAAATTTGCAACCAAAAAACCAGAATGAAGTAAAGAACTCGGAGCAAAGAGAAACGCAAAAGCAAATAGAACTGTTGCGACCTAACAGCAGACCGCTACGTGGTGCTAGGCAACTTATGCGGTTAAAACTATTGCTCAGCGGACAAAAAAGATTAGCAGCATGTGATCAAACCAAAAGTGAAAGACATAGTAGCTATGCTAACTCGGCCGTAATTTACTGAGTACGCTCTATCCCAAGTGAAAGTTAAGGCTTTGGTCCCTCAACATGAACGTTGGAAGTTTAATACACCAGTGTCGCTTGAAAAACCGTGGAATGTGCGAAGTAGACACCGCCCCTACCGAGTAGTGTTGTAAAGACGCCTGATAATCACACTCAAATGAAAAATCTAATCGTTCAGCTGTAGTACCCCATCGGTGCCTAGCTGCCATGCCACTCGAAAGAAGCACGAGGGCTGAGATGCTGCCCAAGCCTGGACAGGAACAGTCGAGATGCAGAGGTTGGGTTCGAACCACAGAATGGACGTTCCAGTCAGTAATTCCGTGGCTTAACCACTGAGCTATTTCGAGCTCTAGGATCATATTAATTCAGTGCGTTAAAGAATCCTTGTTCAGCAGTGACCAGGCGACCTGAAGGAAGCACGAGGGATGGGACACTGTCAGGATGCATAAGACAAGACACGAGTGGTTTCAAGGACCCAGGAGCTAGTGTGAGCCAGCAACTTTCGATCAGCAGGTCGCGGCTTGACATGTGATGTGATTCGAGCTCAAACTTCAAGTGCAGGAGAAACGAAACCAGAGCAGTCTAGAATATGGCACATAAACCATCCCGAAGAAGACAAATGATATCAACCTTAGGCCCAACGGTCTGGTTTGCTAATCGTAAGCCCAAGCTCGCGTGACGAAAGTAAAAGCATAAGCTAGAAACCAGATATCACTCTGAGCTTATCCGACGACATCATGTTATCGGTGAGCTGTCACCGTTCCCGGAATCGCCTGACAAGTCACGCTACGCCAACGAAACGCAAGAAACGGGGGATGGGTAAGAAAAAAACCATTAGGGAGTTAGATAAGGTTAGCTGGTGAATGCCGATCCAAACCACTAAGAAAGTAATGCAGAAGCTTAACTAGTTGGATTTCGGCATACGACCTGAAAGTGAGAATAACAACATAGGATACAAGTTTTAGCAATAACGTTAACCATGTCCAGTATGCAAGCAATTTCAGATTGGATGGTTTCACTGAGTCTAATGTAACCCAAAAACGGTAGCGTGAGTTCGAAGAGAATAAAGTCAAGAACTACCTCAATCGTTTTGCGGACTCCACGACCCGTTTAACCGAATATCTCCCTGCCAAAATACTATTAATGCTCCTTGCGGCAGCATGCTCCCCCCCTCCAGCACTGGCCAACCGAAAATTTTATTTATTCCAATAGGTTACAGAGGTTTCACCAAACTTTCTATGCTGAGGAATTAGTCAATCGAAGCCCGCAAACTGAGCAACCTGCATTCAAGGCGCTGATGCCGAGAAAAATATTGGTCAATGTGAGACCGACATTCATTTGAAGCGTCTCGTGGACCATGACGGACGACGTTTCTGCTGAACGATTAGGACACAAAAAGCCCTTGATTTTGTTAGGACAGTCAGATCCTAACGAACAATTCCACCTTTTGTAATACTTCGCTGAGATTTCATTTTCTCTCTGTTGTAGCAAACTGGGCCGCAGCGCTCTTTCTTCCATTGGTTCATCCGCAATGTAGGCGATCTCGATCCGTTCTCCTTTGTGATGGTTAGGTCATAACAGCTGAGTCACACGATATTACTTTGACTGATCACGCAACACAAAGTGCACGTAAAGACATCGGTCACACGATCCTGGTTGGCAACTTACACTACTCGTCACGTGGGAGCCTACTACACGTGTGCAAACTAGCCGGCTACGTGGTTGGACAATCACGTATGACCACAAGTGAGTAGACAGGTCACCTGCCCTCCCGATTTTTGGTTATCGCTGATGAACACCACGCCGCGGGTTCGGAATGTGACTGCTCCCATAAACTAGTACATTGAGAGGAAATGGCCTGAAAAGTCACCGATAAGTTTGCTAATGAACTCTTCAGCACAGAAGACAAATTTAACTAACGAGCTGTTCCATTGCAGCCATATGGTACTGCGGTCAACAGAATGAACTTTCAACCAATAAACTGATTTATCAACCTCCCTATGCCGACCTAATTAATCCCAGACAGTGATGCGCACTGTTCGAAAATAGAACAGTAGTTTTCGCCTGAGCAGCAATCTAGACTCCAGCGTGAGGAACGATGAATAAGGAAAAGAGAACGAATCAACTACTGACAACTTGCCCACGAAAGAAGTCCCAACCTGTTTGGAACCGGTGGGACTCTAAGAAGCTGATAGTGCCCCCTATTTCAGCATGTCTACACAGATATAATACCTTGTCCAGTCAGTCGATATGCAGAAGCACAGTCAGCCTGACCAACAAAGCAATCCTCTAAGAGAGGCCACCACAGTGAAAAGACTCCTCTTGAGTGACGTTTTATCGGTGACAGTGCCAGGGATCCAACACCAATGCATCAGGTAATGAAAAATTGCACAGGCTTATGTGGGAACTTCCAAGGCTGTTTTTAAAGAAAATACTTAGCAATCTTCGCCGAGTTCCTCTCTTTGAGAGCATGGTGCAAACCATACTGAACATCTCAAATTCCGAACGTTTCGATCGTCGCTTTTTTGGATTGCAGACAAAATTGTCTCGTTTTATTAAAGCAGCCATAGCGGAAAGGGACCGTTTGACTTTTTAACTAACTGACTGATAAGTGTGACCTATCACGTGGTTCTGCATGAAAAACGAGCACATTTACTTAGGTTGGATATCGTGTACAATAACCACACGTGGGCGAGGAGTGCTGTGATTACATTTTGCGATGTTAAAAGCATAAAATTTGAAGCAATGGTCCTTTAGGCAACTTTTAGACCCAGAATTACACTGTAGCCTTTCATTGGTGCTCAAAATAAGGAGAAAACACGAACAGAGCCATTACAATTTGAACTTTTACCTACTGTATATATATGCATATATAAAAATCAGGTATAATAACTGTGGGTGTGACATGCAAATCAAGCAGCTGTAGTTGTCCCCATTCGTGCTCGCCTCTTATTTAGATGTTCAAAAAGCCAGGCGGCTTCATGAACCCACAAGTCTCTACTTGTCCCAGAATACAGAAAAAATGACAGCCGGGATGGACTCGAGTTTCTAGTCACTGCACCAGGGAATGCGCTTTTTTGGGAAGAACAATGCAGCATGTGTAAAGTTCACGGAACGCAGTATTGGGATCCGCTAAAGTCAGACATGCTTCGGCGTTAGCCAGGAAGAGTTTGCAATTACCAAACTGCTGATGCGTACCATGGGTCAGGTATTCCAATAGGTTGTGACTTAGTCAACGTACGTGATGGCCAACAGTGTAGCATAAACTAAAGCCCTTGCGATCGCAAATAAAAGACTAACAGAACTCCTGACAGTAACGCTTCAGAACCTTGAAACCTCAATCTTGAGGTTTGCTCATAAGTTTCGCGAGCAATTTCTTCGGAATAAAGTGAAAGAAGGCACTTTAACACCAGAATACCCTCTTTGTGCGGATTGTTTTAGTGTTGACTGTTATTTCTGGGACTGCAGTGGGAGTTATTCAACCATTTACTTGTTAAAAATATCTTGCACATTTGTTTGTTAAAATGTGTATAAATACCGTTCTGTAAACATTAGGTTTCCAAATGGCTGCTAGAAGTGTCACATGAAACGTGCATCTGTACTGCAGATAATTTCGACTCGCGAACAGTACACAGCGTAACGGCATGACGACTGTTCGCCTATTAGCATCTTCATCCATTCGCAATCACTTTCGGTGGTTGTGGTGAATTGCTAGTGGGTGGGATGTACTTATCTCTCACGAATTAGTCTTTTGGTCTGGAACTCCACAAAAGTAAGTAAGGCTGCATTCATATGCACTACTTATATAGTTGGTGAAAACTTATCGACAGCCCACAACTTGTTTCGTCCCTTTTTGGACTGATCTCAGACAGGCGTTCACTTGAATTTCGAGTTCACCATTAATTCATCTTTATCCGAAGTAAAAATGGCTTGGGGGGGGACTGGTGACCCCAAAACATCAGTACTGTCATGAACAGTTTAGCCACACTATTTTGAAACCGAAACCTAACGAAAAAAGGGAGTTTGCCAAAGAGCAAGAGTGCATTTAGACAACGACAAGTGGTAAAGGGTTGTAGTTAATCAGGCAAACAGGTGTGAATGTTTCCTCGTTGAAGATACTCTGTTGTTGTGCCGTCCGGAAATTAGTATATGTCGGATCCTGTTCAATAAGCGCCGATTCTGGAAACTCAGTGATTGGTTCTGAGCCGACTATTTGTAGTGGCCTGACCTCAATCTGGATGTCGTCAATGATCCAGTCACAAGCTACACTTAACGATGTAATAAAATCCCGAAAGTTCGTGAAGTCCCCTCCAACAGGATACAAACTAATTATACGACATGGTGTGAAACACTCACCTTTGCAGCTATACCCAGTTCCCGTTCATAATCCTCGTCTATAATCCCATCGGGAGTCATGCGATCCGAGTTGAACGCGCTTCCCTCTGGAGATCCCTCTGAAATGGAGACGGAAAAACAGCAATGTGCGAAATACCTAATTAAATCGGATACAGTCAGACTCCAGTAAACCGATAAAAGGTTTGTCTGACCTTACAATAGAAAAAAGGAGTGGATCGACGAGTTCCTAGGTTTTGACCGAGTTTACGGCAAGTACCACGGCTGACAGTGCATTGAAGACTCATCCCATCAAAAAAAACACTCCTACACATATCGAAATGCGCATTGATAACAACACCACTGGAAGCCTAGAAGGAAGAGTGACACTCAAAATAGTTGCTGCGAGGATTCTGAAGTGGTGAACCACTTCAGATAACGCAAGCGGTTAATGGTTCATACTGGCCAGTCCTTTTTATCCCCGCAAACCCCTGAACGCCCTGAGGTCCTATTATGTGCAGTTTCGTCTTTTATTTCTATATTGAGAACCTCTCACACAACCTGCAGACAGGTGGATAAAATAGAAATTATTCGCTTTTGTTTCAGTCCCAGTGTTTTCCTGTACTCGGGACAGCTTCCGAAATGCAGTTGAATGACCGGTCTTCTGATCCCTTATTAGAAATAGGGAAATCTTCGGATGCTCCTTTTATCCTTTTATCCGGCAACCGTTGCTTTGTGGTTCATGCAAAAATATGCAAATGGGGGTGGGAGAACGCTCAAATTCACCTTCGTGAAGCACTTAGGTGTCGAGTTGACTCACAATATCTCCTAGTTTAGCCATGTTCAATCGGGCTCTTACCGAGGTAAGACAACTACCCTTTAATTCTTTGTAGTGAGTGGTTTCTCCAGTCTCTAATGTGCACGCCAAGAAGTCTGTTCACTCACCCGCATTCGCCTTATTTCGCCCGTAAAGAATTACCTGCCCCAGCCGTGGGTGCGTAAAGTCCCTAAGGACTGGTTTAACTTCAACCCTGGACCGTAAAGAATATATTTTGAAAGTAGCTCTCAGACGGCCTTTGATAGCAAATCAAAGCTTTCAGATGTGGTAGGATTCTAGTACACATTTAACAAGCAACCAGTTAAGAACAAGACGAAGACAAGCTGCAGAGTCCTGAAGAGTGGGCCAAGACAATTCAAGAATTCTGGGGATAAAGCTACTAACCTCGGGAGAAACTAATTTTGGTTAGTCTCCTTAAGAAAATTTCAAAAGCAAACTCATTTTCGGAAGAAGCCCTTTTTGATTGGCTCCCTAAGGTATCCACTTCAAAGTGTGGCAACTGAACTACACGTTTCAAAAGTCGGGTCCTATACTAGAACTAACACTCACCTCGGGCCGGAATTAGAGCTCGCATTGTTCCAGCATCACTATGAAAGAGTCACATCGTTTGCTAGAGTAGATGGGAGATGTTTTCCCGTAGTAAAGGGTTTCTGAACCACGATTAGATTTAGTACCCTAGGCATTAGTTGTGACTTGAAGTGGACACAGAGTACAGATTGTTCGCATTAATCGTAACAGCCTAAGCGCTCTAAATGAAACTGTGAATTAATTATCCGGGGCAGTTAGATGATGTAGTACTCCACGAATCACTACGCTCAGCTGCAATCGGAGTGCATCAAGGGTGAACGGCAACTCCTAGACAGTGTGGTGAATTTCTGGAGCAGAACAAACTCAGTACAGAAATTTATACAGAGATGAATTTCTTTCCATAAGAGGACTTCGATACCTCCATCAGTACATTTTCAATTTGAATTTGGAAAGAAATGCTTCGCGAAATACAATAAAGTCCGCTAGTACATAAGCGACCCACCGACACAGGGTTAAAGTTCAATCCCAACTGAACGGATTAACCAATGTGTCCAAACTTTAATACCATGCTCAACGTAGTAGAACGTTGACGCGGAAAATTTGACTTTAAGGCGAACTAGTTTTGCTTCTTACATAACACCATAAAGTGAACAGTCCAGCAAAACAACTTTAACCGAGTCAGACAAGGGTTTGGAAAGTATGGATAACAAGTATCCGTGGATCTAGAAAACTGAACAACGCATTCTCATTTAGTAAAATATTGTAGGCATCTGGTTGCTGTTCTGTGGAAAGTGACCACATGGCTCTTAGCCCCAGTTGCGTTATGGCTCGTGACTATGAGTCACGGGAGCAGTCACCAGTCTGGTATGAGCAACGAATGGTAAATATATGGAATACACAAACACAGCTGAGTGGAGGGGGGTTATTAGCAAAGCGTTTTTCTGGTCCTCTAGAATGAAACTTCGTCGTTCAATTTCTCGGGATATTCCATGCAGCTTTTCTGAAGAAAATTTCGAGGATAAGGGAAGCATTGTTTGAGAGGATAACTGACTTCAAAATGAGGAATACTGTTTACACTGTTCGGATCAAACATCCAATGCTCAAAATCTATTGGAGTCTGACAAGCAGAGAATTAGGAAGAGAAACGCTACCCGCCCTGAGTTTGAGATGAAAAAGTGTGCAAAAAACCTAGCCTGAAAAACAGATGCTGCCACCAACTAACCTTTATTGCCCGCAAGTTCTAGACTACATTCATCAAACTCCATTTCGGGCGTTTCAAAATCTGTCAAATAAGAGCTCGGTGGAAAAGAGCCAAAAGTAAGGGAGTCGAATCGACGTCGATATTCGGTAGTGGACGCATCGTCTGGTGCCCCAGAATCAGAATCATGAGAGACGTAACGCCAAAGCGGTTTCGAGCCGCTCCTTCCAGTCATGTCATCAAATATAGGATCCTTCAGACTGGACGACTCCACTCCATCGACAAAATCTGAGTCTTTCTTTTCCATTCGCTTCAGTGCTGACAATTCCGGTTCGACAACAGTACTCGAAACAGCTGGATCGGACTCCATGGAGCAGTGAAAAGTATCGTCCAAATGCGCAGCTGAAAAAAATTAAGGTAGATGAACCAGGTTCCTGCAGTTCCACAACGAAAACTCAAACGAGTAGGAATATAGTAGTATATTTACAAAATCTATTAATATTTAGTATCAGAGCAGAGAGTACAGCTTGGATTTCACCAGAAGTAACCGATCAACTGCTTGATACAAATCAATCGCTTCGGCGTACGTAGTGCCCTCGTAGGGTAGACCTGCGGAAATCTGATTCAAATAGTTTATATGAGCGTTCATTTCTGCCTCCACCTCCTTCAGAACGACACGGAAATTGTGGGTATGGTTCTCAACTTGCTTGACTGTGGGACGATCCTTCGACAGTTCGTCCAGTGCATTCCCAGCATGCTGCATAATTAACATAATCTTGCGCTCAACCTCGTCTAGTCGACTCAGACGAGCTTCTAGTGAAACAGTCTGCTGATCCTTGGAGGAAGCACTTGACATTGAGAAGACTGTGTCGATAGTACAAGTACGTAACCAAAACGGGGAGCAAGCTGCAGTGAAAAAAGGACTCATTAAGTTTGTATTCGGAAGCTAATCATGAACATAAGCTATACACTCCCCACTGGTAGGCAGTAACGGATAGAGTAGGGATGGGGATGTGGACACTGCTTCTAGTGGCCGCATCGACCGACGGAAAAGTGTGCTCGCGATTTTGAAGTCCAAATAAGACGAAGAAGACTGGTTAATCCTGAAGTATGGAATTATTGCAGAGGACAATCACTGTTACCATGGACAACATTAAAACAGCAGTAAATACTGCTTCTTAAATACAATGCATTCAAATAGAAAGCCTTTAAAAAATGGGACGGGTGGGAGTTGTTGTAAAGATATATTCAGCTCTGCGGAAAGCGGATCTGACCTTCAAACAGCATTGGAATATAGACCTAAGTACTGTGTCGCAACATCACGACATCATCAGGACGACTTCCAAGTATCCCGGGGAATCTCGCCATATGCAGTCTCAACAAACTACAACGGACAATTTTTGACTGGATAGTCTGGCTACATAACTATTGCACACACTTTGCGGAGAATAGTGAAGTGCCGTCATCATCATCATCGACAGCATGACAGCAGTGTTCAACACCGATGCTTCGCTGCCGTACAACCATGGTCTATTTGAAAGCCTTATTATGAAGAAAAGAATAAAGGTGGACGGGGAAGGGACTTAGTGCTAGCTTACTACAATCATTCCGAGGTGCCTACACCTCCAGACATTCACTCAGGCAATCTGGATAGAAACTGACAACAATAACGCCATTGACACCGGTTGGCAGCCATATCTGGAAGCGTCTCCAACCACGCGCAGTGGGGATCATGCGGTCCTCATCTTGGAAGGCGAGTAGCACCGACAGCACCCAAGCGTTTCGTAATCTCCTTCATACTCCTCTGCCAGGTCAAGGATTGGCCACCTCTCTGCTTCCGCCACTCTGAATTGGGCATGGAAAACAGCACTCTCTTCGGCAAACGATGGTTCGGCATACGCAACACATATTTCAACCAACGCAGCTTCTGGTGCTGAACACATTCTTCAGTGAAAGTACCCGTTGCACGACCGAAAACTCGGTTTCTAATTGTCTCGTTAAGGATTCGCCGACACCAACCCACACGAGCTATGGTTCTGAGACAACGATTGTCAAACGTCTCAGTTCCGCTTCTCGAACAGGTCAAGTCTCACAGCCATACAACAAAACGGCTCGCACTGTAGCTTGATACAAACGTCCCTTGAGATTCAGGGATACACTACTTTGACGCCATAGGTGTCTCAGGTGTCTCACCTGACGAAGTGTGAAGATTTGGCCAACGCAACCCCTACCAGGCCGGAATCCCGCTTGTTGCTCTCGAGTCAGTGTTTCACGAGCCACCGTAAGGCTACGAAGCACCAGTGGCGCCAACAGACTCGTTACCACCGGGGTCTAGCTGATCCCCACTCACTACGAGCCTCTTTTTTGAAAATGGGCACTATCAGCGACTCTCCCCAGTTGCCTGGGAGAGACTCCTTTTCCCAAATGTGTCACAACCCACAGAATTTCTAACAGCAGGCAAAGAAGATGCGACCAGGAAGATGCAAAAATTCCACAAGGCTTTTGGACAGTAGCCACATTCTATTCGCGTTGCTATGCTCAGGTCACGTCAAACCTTTCACAACGGGTATCTTCAAAGGAGAACAGATAAATCAGGAATATTTGCAATCCAGATATGAATCCAGTCTTGTATTTCTGAATCCAGACTTGTATTTCTGAACCGAACATGGACAGTCCACATAAAAGTTGCGGTCGGTTCTCAGTGACCACCAGATTCGTGTGAAGGCCAACGGTGCGTCAACAAAACTGCTATAAGCGGAATCCCTCAAGACGCCAGGATTTTTAATAAATCTGTGAACGATCATCTACATGCCAGCTACTTCATCATCATTATCATCTTCAGCTGCAAAAACCAAGTACTTGCTGTACACTGGTTATGGATGCCACATTTTCCTTCACCGACGATTTGGTGAGGTGGGGATAGATAACAACGCATTGGAGGCGGTGGCGGATAGAAGTGATGCGTCAAAACAGGGATGGCAGTGGGATTTTCACTGGGGAGATCGGGACGGGAAACTATGTATTGAGGGCAACAGCTTGAATGCACGCGCACCACTGAGCGCGCGACTGGGTCATGTTTGACAATATCTCTAACCATTGATCTGTACCATATCGGGGTCCCCATCCGGGGAGACAGCAATGACCAGCGCACCTGAGTTTGCTGGTAGTGGCCTTTATAATTAGCTGCCAAGTCATTGCATGACCTATGTTGGCTCGTTTCCACACTTCCCTGGTTGTGCGAAAGGGGCTCTTCGAGTAAGTCGGTCGACTGGCATATGGGACACGTGACAAAGCCAACGCAACCTACGGGGCACGATCAGCCCATCTGTCGTAGGCGACTTATTTCTTCCGAAAACCATTCGACGTAATTCAGCATTACTATCCGGTGTTCCCACCAGACTAAGGCAACGCTCCGAAGATGTCGGTAGCCAAACAATGGAACACTTTCAACCTCCTTAGAGCACAGCAGCCATGTTTCTGACCCATATCACAATATGGAGCGCAGCACAGCATTGTAAACTCGACACTTGACAGATAAGTCGGTGCATGTCCGCACCACAGGTGATGCAGGTTCACAAAAGCTGCTCGGACCTTCCCAATCCGGATGGAAATATCATCTTTGGTTAGACCACCGGGACTGCCATAGCTACTCAGGTAGACAAATATGTCTACTACCTCGATCGGCTCATTCGCCAGCATGAGGTCTTGCAGCAGCACTCTAACCTTTGCATGTGTGAAGCGCACGCCAAACGGTGAGGCAGAATTATTTAGATCATTTAATGTCGACTGAATTAAAACGGCGCCAGATCCAAGAGGAGGTATATCTTCTGTCTATTAGATACCTGAGAGCGAATGTCCAAGGAGAACTTCGGACCCACAGGCATTAGAGGCTGGGAGTGAGTCTTCCATAATCGTATCCATGACGAAGTTGAAGAGGAAGGGTAAAAGGGGACAGCCTTCGTGACACCAATTGATGTAGTGAAGTCAAGAGAGAGCTTACAGTAAAACCTCGAGCGTTTGCCGCAGCTGGCTAGGCTTAATAGTCTGGCGAGATGGCTCAGTGGTTGGAGCGCGGTCCGTGTATCATACCCGACTCCTGCATATCGACTTCCCATGTCTAGGTTTGGACAACCCGGCAGTATCCCATCCCTCGTGCTTCCTTCGGGTGACATGACAGCTAGGCACCGTGAGGGTGGTACAACTGAACGATTTCGATTTTTACTAGCCTGGCATACATAGCTTCACGGGGACTGTCCTAGCCCGAGGACAAGGTGAGTGAAACGTAGATGCCCAGCTCATGGTGTTGCTAAGCACAACAGACGCATTTAAGGCGTGTCAATCTCATTGGAGACTTATCCGTCTTTCGATTGCACTAGATAAATCACCAGCTGCCACGATCAACTGATGAGCGATCGTAAAGTGTGGTTTTTAGAGCCAGCGTTTCCTAATCCGTCCCTCCTTGGGGAAAAGCAGCATAGATGTCTACACAAATATGGGCATGCTGTTCGCCTGAAGGAAACACCTTACTGCCTCAACACACACATTGCAAAGGAATTTTGCAAAGGATTTGCAAAGGATTTTTACTCCAGACCGCCTCGTATTATGCGAGCCGCCGCTCTCCGTCTGACTCCTCCCTCTTGGTCTTCCTGGCATGACTGCGCCTGTGAAACAGAGTCCCAACCAGGGTAGCCCGTGGGATCATTGAGGCACTTGAGCCTAACCACCACGGCAAGGTGACAGCTTTCGGTTCAGAGGACGCATTGCCGATGTTCCAAATATGACTGGGAAGTTCCGAAAACGATGTCTAATTCCAGTTTCTAAAGGGCCTGAACCGGCTATACAAACTACACGTAATCACTTTCAAACGCGTTTAAGAAAATGTTAATCAGGGGTGAACAAAACAACGCAGAATTAGCAGTTGCCGGCATTTACCGAACCTTGCTAAAGTGAGCGCCCAGCATGACAGCGTGACATGCCCACCGTCTAACTCTCAATTTTACCCAATATCTGCCCGAATCCACATCTAATTTGTCCAACAAATAGATCCCGGCCGATCGTCATAAATTTCGCATGGTTTAGATGGCCTTCATCTGGACCACTCCATAAGCTGTCGTTCAACCTGGAAAACCTAATTCAGCTCAGCTCAATGCTCTCAGGACAGTGAGGGTGTTGAAACCGGACGCGTTTCCTGATTACTGTACCGAGGACTCGTCAACCAGAGCCTCGTCAGAAGTGTGGTGCGGTACAGGCGACGTATTTGTCGAGAGAGAATTCGTAAATGTTACAGGACTGGGAGGAAGCGACGGAAGGAGAAAAAGGCAGCAGATCACGCAATACTTTTGCACTTTTCTAGGACATGTTATAAGTTGTACAGTACACACGAGCAACTATAGCACCTAGCGCAGTGACAGAAAAAGCAAAAACTGGAGAGCAGCAAACAAAAGGATGCCAATGTGGCTCAAAAAACAGTGGGCAGACAACACCTGTCTCTTTCATGGGATCAAGATTAGATTGGTAGGACAATAAGTAAATCAATAATCAATTGGAAAATATTTGGGACCAATTGGGTAGTCATCGTTTCAGAGAGGTTTGGTAAACAATCGGTGGACTAATTGCTGGACAACCTGCTTACTTACTCAATTGGCCTGAAGAAGCTTTTGTGTCAAAAGCGAAACGTTGCCCAGCAATAAATCCACCGATTGTTTACCAAACCTCTCCGAAACTAAATCGATAATCCTTTCCCGCCTCTCTGCAAATCGGTTTCACATGTACTAGTCTCAAGCCCTTTGGAACAATTCACCCCTGAAGTGAGTAGTGAAACGGACTAGTCAAAAGAAAAGCAACCGTGTCCGTCGAGGATTTCCAAACCAGCGGATGAAGTTTGTCAAGTGCATGTGAAAACTCCCTCACACTCTTTCTATCGAGCACGAAATCTCCTAGTACATATGTTGTACGTGGTTTAGAAGATGGACGGACTTCCCAACGAACCTCCCTCCATGTTTTATCAGCCCGCGACCAAATGTTAGCATTGAAAGCTAGCTTCAAGGCAGCACTTATATCCGGTTGTTTAGATCTTCGTCCCAAGTATTCAAGCAGGCTCTTAGGGCTCATGTGTCAGACACCAGGAAGTTCTGGATCATAGGCAGCGCTGCAAGTAGCAAGATTTGTACAGTTCTCGAGACCCCACACCTTTCAAGCGATCCCACATTTTTTCTGACTTCGGATTAAGCCTGTCGGGGTTTTGTTACTCCACAGGTCACACAAGCCATGGTGCGAACAAACGTGAAACAGGGATTACGAACATGGGTCCTATTTGTCCCATTTGTCCTTTGGAGGATTCCATAGAGCTGGTGCAGACAGTCGTCTATAAAGTAGGCTACATGAGAGGTTCACGCACAGGAAAACAAGCTCGTTGAAAACAGTGAAAATGTGTTTTAAAGCGTGATTGCCTTCGGACGTGGTGACTACTAACTGACGGTCCCAGCAGCTAGAGGTCAAGAACATCGAACATCATGGGAAAAACAATACCAAATACGTTCTTGGCTAGGTTGAGCTACATTTGAGTCAGAGAATGGATATATTTATGAAGCATCGGTGTTACATCTAACTACTGTCCCAGCTCCACTGCTCTAGTGCAAGTAAAAGAATCGCCGACAAAGAACAGCAGCTTTATTCCAAACAATCGAATGCAAAGGCCTGGCGCTATATAAAGGGCTCACTTTAACATTGATCCAGGTCGTCTGATCGGCGTTTAGTGAACACCCATCAACACCCTGAATGCTTGCCGGTTTCCCTGTTGACATTTTGGTGCAGTTTGAGAGTCTCAGTAGGTTTCGGGCATTCC
>SJOL01007113.1:0-108297 GCA_004794785.1 Opisthorchis felineus
AACTGGGGAACCTTGGTGTCCAAACGGCAGGTGGGTAGTGTGCCATAGCATTTGCACCAGGGTCATCATTTCCTATCGCGGTCTCTCAAGACTCTTGTATGAATCACATTTGCACGAGCACTGATCACATTGCATTCAGTGTGATGGGAGTGATGTAGTACGTGCCAGATGTATCGCCTCACACTGCACATAGTCCCATATTTTTTGATCATGCAGTGATAGCCGAAATTTCTTGTCCATCTTTGATGTGGAGATTCTTTTTCACAATACTCTTTCCGAGGTTCTTGTATTTTGCACGTTTTATCGTGTTTCTGCTTAAAATTTATGCTTTGCCCCTACGCGGTTTAGATGAGGTTCCTGGAATTCAAGGTAACCACAATGTGTTGGATGTTCTTAACGGTGTTCATACTGAAACATTCGACGATGAAGGCGTTTACCAGAATGTAGCAAACGGCAATCTAAACGAGGTTCAAAATGAAGCAATGGGAATTGGAAACGATGTTGAAAATGAAGCAATCGACAACCAAAAACATGTTGGAAATGATGCAAATGGCAATCATTTCCGAGCAAGCACGATTCCGGGGACCCACCAGGCTGATGGTCATGTTTATGAATACGAAGAATACTACGCGTATGAAGATGACGACGGAGGACCCCACGAGGAGACTTCAGGCAGTCTAGAGAAGCAGGATGTTGGCGCCAAAGGTGGGTCATCTGAGTTGACTTATATCCACACGTTCTCGCATGGGTAAATTGCCCATGGCAATTGTTATCCGAATTTGCAAAGCTGTGCTTTCTGACGAGCGTTTGCATTACGGGTGAATAGGAAAACAAAGACAGCGATATAACCAATAAACAATGACGTTGCGAAACAAGCCTTGGAAATTCCAACATCTCAAGTTTAATGAGTGAGACGGAATCGGGAATTTCGAATGGAGGGTCGGTTGTAAACTGTTGGATATGTAGGCGTAGTAAAATGATGTTAAGCACCCGTCGTGTTCACATCAAAACAACTGGTATAATCAGTAGACTTTCCCTCCTAAGCGAAGCTGTGCCCATTGCAAACACCCTTCGGAAGCTTCGAAAGCGTTATCTCGCCAACAGTACAAGTCTTCGTCTGCTGACATTCATACGTTCTCGCATGCGTAAATCTTCCGTGGGAACTGTTCTCCGTATTTGCAAACGTGTGCTTTCTGTCGAGCGTGTGTTTCTGACCAGGCCCTCGTGAAAACTAACCATTATACCAAGTAACACTTGACCGGATATGTCGGGTGACTGGTGGCTACGAAAATGGGACATAAAGAGCGTAACTTCCCTCGACGAAGATAGAGGTTCATATGAGACAGGCGAATTCGTAAGGCCAGCCTTCAACTGTAAATTGCATTCGGGGATTGTCACACCACTGTGACCATACTGTTGAATAGCAATCATCGGGGAACACAGGTTAGGACTTGAACAGACAGTGGGCAAAGCACAAACAACAGAGCGGTCAGAAGCGATGACCATCGTCGCATTGAAGTTGGCTTAGACTATTGAAACAATATGGTCGAGTTGCACATTAGTTCTTGTTTGTGGAGAGTTCGCCCTAACTGCATGCAAATTGGTAGTGAAATTTGATCATAAATTCATCGGAAACGTTTGCAGACTTGTGGGTCACAGATTTCTGTGAAGACAGTCGGATAACAATCGTCAGGCATTCAATACCGCCATGTCAATACGAAAACAAACCAGTGGAGGGGGAGACCGATCAGAATGGGCAGGCGCGAGAAGATTCTTGACGTGCTTTAGGTTTTCTAAAACGGGATCCAAACCATATTATCTGGAAGGAGGGAGGTTTATAATAGTAAACGGGACTCCTGAACTGCCAAATCATATATTGTGCAAAGGCTTGCTCAGGACAGCAATTTCGAAGTCAATAATTTAAACTTGCATTATGATTAACAATAGGTGTAATAGGTATACCGGGTAGGTGTTCATGGTAAACTGTGGCACCCTGAGTTACGGGCGTTCCTCTGATTCGCACTGTGTGGCCGGTCCATTGATTGTGATCTCAATGAACTCATAATATTACCAAATATACTCCATGCGAGCCTTCGGAGTATCAAGGTGACCATTAAACAGAACCAATCACAGACCAAGATCCGTTGAATTGGGTCTTGTCAAGTCACAAGCTACCTTCATTCTTGATAACATGTGGATGTGGATGTCGTAAATGCATTCGCGTAACTTCCGTGCTGTCAGAGATTTCAAGTTTATTGTCTAGAGCTCCGTTTTTTCGGAAACCCGAGTGTAATTGTTTTCAAGGAGTTCAGTCAAAGGCTTCAAGCCTGTTTAGTTTCTGAAGATGAGCGGGTCCTTTTTGGTTTTGGTTGTCTCTTTCACCAAAGTCCTTTATGGCCTGGTGCACGTGCCAATCGAAACAGTTTCCGCACAATCCCTGAGTTTCTCACTTCGGTCACTTTTCCGGCATTTTAGACCCACCAAATTTCTCGTTCATTCAGATGCTCCGATTCTCTGGAATTCGAAAGTTCGTTGAGTTTTGTTCTGCTGTTAACTAAAACGAGTACATGTCCGGGCCTTGAGTAAGGTCAGAGACTTATTCGTGATTCAGTTCGTTCAGTGGGGTGAGTCACACCACAAACACAGCGAGCAGCATCTTGAATGGACGCTGATGGTGTTTTCCAGCTAGTGTGGACATCAGAAGATTCATTGGACGAAATAGGTCCCAGTAGGTGGGCTTGGTTTATTTAGTTCGCATACGGGTCCGAGAGTTCCTCAATAGCCGGCCGAGGGGGGCGCGTATCTCGCGTTCCCCCGAAGAGTGCAAAAAACTCGCAGCAGATAAACGTGTGATAAAAACCAACATAAGTGTACCTGAACGAGTGACAGCCAACAATTGATCCGCCTCAACGATAGGTGATGACGATGTGGATCGTTTATCGTGAGCTCGCACGAGTATGGGCTACGCTGTGGTCAAACTGCTTTGGTTGTTTCGACAGATAATGCTACACACAAACAGACAGTGACCAGCACTGACTTCAACAGGCCTTCAGCGTTGTCCTTGAGTCTTGTCTTTGGTCCAAGGCGTCTATCCAATTGGGCCTCGGCAGTGCTAAGTCTATCTACTTATGTGTTCATATTCCCGGAAACCATAGCAACAGCTGACTCTTTGGCCCGGTTTATTATGGTGCCAAAAGCTTTGTACAGACTATCTATTGATAGCATCCGAGGTACAGTCTGTTTGGGTATAAGCGGATACAGTGAATAGTAGAGATTATCAGGGCATTCACTGGATACTTTCACAGACTTTGCCAGACGAACTGTGCATAGGTGACTATCATTCAACCCAAAACGGTGTCAGCCCGAGATCGTTTCGCTCGATGATCCTCGGTAGGGCCATCCGCTGTGGCGTCTGGATTCCCGGAAGTGCTCAATCGGGAGCGAGAGGAAACTGATTGAGAGGTCGGTTCAACAGCCGCATTTGGATGCTGGATTCGTGCGACTGAGAGAGAGCATATATCAACTGGAAGCGAGTCCGACAAACAATGAAGATCGGTCTGTTGTCCAGCTTGATTCGGAGTGAAAGTGGTACAGTCTGTCAGATGAACTCAGCGTCAGGGTTTCCAGAATGGGTTGGAAATGTCCACAGCCATAGTGACTGAGTTCGGATTAGATAACTCAGCTAAAAGCGATGGACAGCGAATAAGCCTGTCAGTCCTACGGAGAAGTTGCCAGCAGCGAGATGGAAAAACGGAGACGAAACAATATGTACAACAGAACGAAGGGAGTCGTCAACAGTAGCCCGTCTCCACTAGTCTGACCCGCTCTGTGCAGCAGGGGACTAAGATGATGGCACCACGCGACGGCCGATGTGATATTCGGTTATTTGTAGTTGTGTATTATTATCTTAACGTCTGAGAGTGTAAACATATTGTCCAGGTAAGGAACGTACACTAAACAACCTGCCCGATAAACGTGCTCAGATGTTGAGTTTCCAGTTCACTCCATCCTAGGTCTGAAATAAAGAAGATCCAGTGGCAACCTACATTCTGCCCACAGATTTACTTGTTGAAAACGAACTGAGAATTGCAGGCACAAAGCCAAGTAAGAAGTAGCATTTCTAATATGTTTGCCACAGAATTCTGCACTGCCACAAATATAGCCTACCGTCTCGATAAGTGGTACGTTAGCGGGAAGCTTGAACGGCTGGGAGAACACCTGCTCGTGTGCAACCAAGTCACATTTGGCCCAATCCGCGCACATCGCATACCATGAACGTGCTTTCAACGTCAAACACTGGATACCCCTGAACCAAACACTAACAGTACTGCTCAGACTGCAGTCGACGTCAACGTCAGCCGCAGTCCCACCGTGTAACCAGATCTCTGTGATCAAAAGGAACATGTATGCTCACTGAACTCACGCGAGCCCAAGAACTATTTTGTTTCCACGACTGTGACGCAATCCATATGACTCGGCGACTCATCAGTCCATGCAAACATTCCTCTTGTAGCACTTTTATCACCAGCATTATCGGTGTTCCTCTTCACATAAGATTCACTACACTATTTCCCAGCCTCTCGTATTGTGCACAGGTTTGTCACGTGTATCGGCTTAAAGGTAATGATTTGCCATTCCAACCTGCAGATCAAGACCCTGGTAATCAAGGCAACGGCAATCAAAATGAAGTTCAAAATGAAGCAAACGGCAATCTAAACGATGTTCGAATTGAAGCAAATGGCAACCTGGACAAAGCAGGCACCAATCCGGAAACCGTGCAGGCTAAAGATGAAGCAGATCAATGCGATAAACACAAAGCTTATGAAGGTGACGACGTTGGAGCCAATGAGGAGACTTCAGGCAATCTAGGGGAGCACGATGTTGACGCTGAAGGTAGGTGATATGAGTTGACTGAGTAGTCACGTTTTTCTTACTAGCACTCCTCTCGTTTCATTACGACTCCTCTGATGGCGTCATGAGGTGCTCTCTAGCTCTGTTGCACACTGAACAGATACGTCTTCGTGCTATTTGTCAATCGCATCATGTAAATTTTCATTGTATTGGCCTGGAACACAAGGTTAAGAGAGCAGTATTTAACATATTTGAATGAGCATGGTGTGTACGAAACAGGAATTCGAGTGAGAGACAACTTTGGCTACCTATCAAAGAACAACCTGTTCAGGTCACCCATAGGTTGACTTGGGCTTGTCAGTGCGGGCAGTGCTGTGGTTGTGTGTTCAGCACAGGGTGTATGTGTGGAGGAAGGTGAGTTGGACCATGGCAAGTACAACACACGAACAAAGCGTTTTTGCCGACAAGGGATCGGGTCTCGATGTCGTATGGCGATAGCTTCAGCCACTGCGATTGTGCATTGGTGTACTGACCTGGGTTGATTAGCCGGAGTCTTGTAAACAATGCGGAAGCTTTGGCTGGGTATCACGTTGTGCGCCGTGTCTGCTAGATGTTGTACTACTAAGCTGGTTATCGTCCTCCTAGTTCCAGAAGCTAGCCAGGGTGGATTGTGTTCTTTCATTCCTTGTCCGAGTGGCCTAGTCGTGTGTCCAATGTATTCCGCTGCACAGCAGCAGGAGAATGAGTACACTAACATATTTTGGGTGTGTACAGACACTATCTTTGAGATTAAAGGAACACAGACGATTGATTGTGAACCAGGTTTGGAGTGTTGCGGCCGGGAAAACTCTGTTCAAACTGGTGAAAAGTCTTCTGTTTAGTAGGTCGGTCAGTATATCTCCCTTAAACAGGAGGCTAATGTAACCGGGTTTTATTCCAACTGTGGCGGTGATGGTATTGGCTTCTCCGCTGTTCAAATGCTTTACAATAAAATTGTTGGGGAACCCGTTGTCTCTCAGAGCGTTGGTGAGAGTTGGGATTTCTTCTTCCAGCACGTCATCAGAGCATATTTTCTTCGCTCTGTTAGTCAGAACATGGTTCAAATTTCGTTTCCGCTTTAGTGGTACGACGCTGTTAAAGTTAATGTATTGCCCGAACCAAGTAAGTTTTCGGTACACCAATCGTTTCAGTATGCCATCGTGACGTCGTTCGAAGCCAACATCTAGGAAGAGGAAGAAGTTATTGGTTTCTCCTTCCGAGGTAAATTGGATGGCGGTATGGGCCTTATTGGACTGTTGTTGGAGCAATTCCATCTCGGGCTTATTGTTCACAACCGCGAAGATGTCGTCCACATATCGGCAGTGGTATTGCATCTTCTCTATGCTAGCTTTTAAGGGACCATCTTCAAGTTTACTCATGAAAATGTCGGCTAGCATTGGACCCAGTGGTGAGTCCATGGCAACCCATCGCAGCCCTCTCATTTACAGTACTCTCACCGGACAAAATTTAGTACCCTTAAAATGTTAAATTAATGTACGCCATTATTCCGCACAAAATATTGGAATTCCACGAAACCCATGCGCATTCTCAGCTGAATAACTGACAATCAGCTGAACTCATTGTCACGGCGTACGTTTGCTGACATGGCGTGGCATACATGTTCATTTCAATATGACTGAAATCTCTCACGGCGGTTATCTCGAGGGTGTCAGCCCCGAACAAGCTGAACACCACATTCTGCAGCGCGGTTCGGACTTGACTACTGCACACAAACCACTGAAGTCATTGGAATTACATACCGCGACCCAACCATTCTAATTGGGTTTTCAGCACATGAACCAAAACATCAACGTTACTAATTATTAAAATTGTCACAAATCAGCAAACCACAGTAGTGAACCTCGGCAAGTGAAAATCCGGCCTTGCAGAAACTCGAAAACTCGAAAACGGCTCCCATGATAACAGCAGCCAAGATCAAACTCACTTAATTCGTGAACACAGAAGACTCTGAAGAAGAAGCCTTAGGACGCCTAGCTTCTGAATTAGTTGGGCAACTTTTTCCCCCAAGGCATAACGGGTTCCAAAACGGCTGGAATCACAGGTGGATGTGCTCCTCCGGGGTCTGAATCCCAACTTTTAGCGTTGCTCCTAAATCAACCGTTTCTAGCCAATTCTACTGTAGTCCTAAAATCTGCAAACCAGTGTCCCTCTGCATCCCATGCGAACACACACGCAGAAGACATACTTTCAAAATTACTCAGTTAAATGGTAAGACCTTTCCCACCATTGATCACGCAAATAACCTTCATTATTTCATCTAAAATTATCGTCCACACTTTTCGCAGACTATAATATGCTAGCAAGATTCTACCACGTGGATTTGAGTGCTAGTGTTGCGTGACATGAATATTTGGACCACATTCGTTGGTCTCTTAACGCCCAAAACGTCCGCAACCCTTTTTCCGCCCTCGACTATTGATGTAGGTGGCTAGAATTATCTCGGCAACACCCTACTGATCTCAAACACATGTTTTTTCAAACTTGTCGATGGTTTAGCCGCAGGTGAACAATAGGACCCTTGGTTGTCCACGTGTTCCTACGTCGCTTTCACCTATGATTCTCGAATCTACCCGTTTCATGCTTTCGCTACGTACATGATCATATATATATATATATATATATATATATATATATATATATATATATATATATATATATATAGAGAGAGAGAGAGAGAGACCGTGGCGTTTACTGCAAGTCGTCGATCAATCATAAATTGAAAGGGTAATAGACAATGGTATTATGTAGCAAGCGTTGCTGTATCGTGGAAGTCATCTGCATTTTGAATAAGATAATAAAAAGACTCAAGTAGCACGTATTACTTTGAACATATTGTGGACTTCATTTCACTGTCACTATAGGTCGTTACCAAATTAGTCAAGACTGGCGTCAGTAGCGGCGTACTAACTGTATAAGGTTGCGACAACAAAAGTCATAGGGCCACAGAGCATCCGTGTAGCTACATGAGCAATCGTAGAGTAAAAGCATCAGAATAGGGCTTAGAAATGCACATAAGTGTACGAAGTGATACCTCTGAGTCCTGCAGCATAAGCAGGTAATGGTCGTTGTTCTGTTCGCTGAGCTGGGCAGTTTGGCTGCAAAAGCTTTATCGTTCGTTGTAATTCGTCGGTGCGTAGGCTTTGAGCTTGTGCTCATATATACCTTGTTGACGCAGAGGGGATAGTCCCCATGATTGGTTGTTGGGATTGTCAGTCCCACTTGTTTGGTGATTGGCTAATGATATTATGGTGATGATAATGGTAACATTGTGTTGGTAATTTACGCACTTCCGAGTTTGATTTTTTCCCCAGAAGTTCCGCACTCAATCGTTCTAATTCACTTCAAAAGCATTAACAGTTTACTCTGTTCACAACAAAACCGGTAACACCATTGTGTATACTTATGCACCCGAAATGATAAATTTGACAGGTCAGATTACTCTGAGTGCTTCGTTCATCCCCTCAGTTTTGCTTATGTTCCTGCTTATAAGATATGATTTGTGCTTTCACTGTGTAGGTGGATCCGCTGATGACGAAGACGATGCAGATGAAAATAATAAACTTCCACGAGGCAGCGGCAAGCAAGATGGAGACGTCAACATTGTAGGACAAGCGCAAGATGAGACCGACGCAACCGAATACGAATACGAGGAATATTATGTGTATGAGAACACTGAGACGTGAGGAACTCCCAGAAGAAAATGAAGAGCAGAAGGGGCGTGGCATGGTTTAGTTTTTAGACCAGCCCTTTTATTTTTCGCTCCTAAATAATGTGTCAAATAAAATCAGTCAACCCCAACATTTTTTATCACATTCATTTTCATGGGCATGGTAGACTCTAGGCTCCAGTTAGACAAGGATATGCAAACATTTCACTTAACGTATCGATTGCACCACTCCAAATTCCAACGTAATCAGTTAGAAACAAAACCCTGATGGTGTTCATATATCATCACTGCTGGTACTCTCTACCAAAGTACTTTCCGTGAGCTCCCAAACGGAGCGGAAAAAGTTCGTTCATATTGCATATCATAATCTGTGGGTAGCATATGCGAATAGTGCAATCTGGAGTTGAAACATCCTAGCTGAAGCATCAACACCGCCTGTTAGTTATACCACTCTCATAAACCACGCTAGGTCAAACCCTAACCAAAATAAAATCAATATGCTTGGCCCGAGAAATAGTCCCGCAAGCATCCGAACACGATGTTTAACGAAACGGGTGAATCTGCCCGCAGACTATACCTGCCTGTATCATGCCACCACACAAACAAAGGTTCAGTTATTTAACAACTTCTTTTGTCATTCCTGATAATGACTGCCATTAGGTACTCGAAAAGTGACATCCCAAGACTTCCAAGTCCACGCTGTTCTCTTTCGAAAAATATTCAACATACGAAATGCACAGCACCACGCTGGCCTTTGAAACACATCTGTCATACTTTTGTCTTGGAAGATACTCATTTGGAAACTCCTATCTCGCTTCTTTTATCAGCGTATAAATGAAGAAGTAAGATATGTCGGTATTTCATGATAAGTTCTATAGCTTGACAAGAGTCACCTCTGGATTGTGCCAAATCAAAATGTGGTTCCTGTCATGCTGCATCCTGGATGACCTAACTTTGGCCTGGATTTAAATAGTCACCTCTGCAGAATAGACAGTGTGATGTATGACGTAATTACATAGTTAATGCTGTCTCGCTGTCATTCTATGCTCGACTCGATGCTCACATACGGTGAACGTTTTGCCCAAATGGCGAATTATCCACCAGAAAATGGTTCAGTACAGTCAGAGTCAATGAGGTTTATGTGAATAGAAAAGGACAGTGATCATGGTGGTTATTTTAATGAGTACGTTGAAGGTGGAGTTGGTATTGTTGTTGTTGCTGTTATTGTATTCCCTAAGTACGATAGTCATAATGTCTGCGATGATGGTACCGACGGTGACGATGATGACTGTGGCGTTGAGGTAATATTAATAATATTGACAATGGTGATGATGATGATGACGATGAGGGTAGTGAAGCTTGTTAAACACGTTACGTTTTAATTTTCCGCTACAGCTCTGTTGTGCTATCAAACTGAGCGGTTAACTGGGTTTGTCTGTTTCCTTTCTTCATTCGATGTTTAATGAATTTGTTCCAATGATCCTTCCTGATTAGCATTACCGTGGTACCAGCGAAGTATGCTCTTCAATTAGTGTGTCGCCATCTCAGGCTTGGCACCAAATATCTTTCCTCCAACGTATCACGGATAGAAAATATGGAATCGTTTTATCCGTCAGAAACGTGGAAGAGAACATTCGAAAAGCATTTGTTTTCTATCTTATTACTTGAAACGAAATTTATTCCCCCATAAGATTCGATGACCCATTTCACTAACCACCCGGAAAAACTACAGCAGCCTTTCCATATTACTTCCACAACGGTCCTAACTAAACCGCTGCACACCAGACTATCTTGTTTTCGAGGAACTTCTGCTGTTTGATTAATAAGTAGCGGGTTTGTCTATCTACGCGAGGCTTGTCTGGAGTCTAAAATAAAAATTAGCTCAGCATTTGGTTTTCTCAGCGTAAATTTCATTGCCTTCGTATGCAACCTGAAATCTCTCAGTTCCTACAAGTATATCCTTACACATGACGTGCATATCTCTAAGGACATTGTACGCAATGACGATAAGGATTTTGCTGATATCGCCTCGAATGGTTTGTCCTCAAGGAAAATCTTGTATTGTTCCTTACAGTGTGGCAAACTCAATGCTTCTCCCCAGATAATTTGGACTATCAAACATTCTGTTATCCCCAGGAAACAAGACCAGCCTAGCCTCGGCTGTTTTACTTCAGCCGCCCACTTATTTGCGTTTGTGACGTATGATTATCGCGCGATCACAATTTTCCCAACACTTACTCAAAAGGCGAAACTAGCTGCTCATACATCCAAGAAGCGCAATTCGAGGTTCACTCAAGCCTCCTAGAATTCTACGTCAACTGTTTCTCTCTTCTGTGAACTCTACTCACAAAGGCAGATCATTCCCCGTTGAATATGGCCATGTTCGAGAGCCTAGTGGTCCGCACAACACAATCTTCACTGGGAGCCTCCAATCTTACGCATCAGTTTATTGATAGTACGGGAAGGTTCTTTGGTTGCTCAACGAGGAGTTCAACCAGAAATTGGAGTCACTCTATGTCGAAAACTCTAGAAGCACTGTTTCATTCCTATTGGAAATCATCAGCAATGCGCATCTCATGAATCGCTAGGGACGTTCCGACACGCGACCTTCCAGGTTGTAGTTCAACAGTAAACTGTCTGTCCACGATCGGCTGATCTGCACTGTGGTTAACTCGTAATTAGGCAGCATGTGGTGCCATTTATCCTTCAGTCACTGAATCCCCATCAAGCTTTAGCGTGCATGAATTCACATCACGTGTTCACGAGTTTACTGGCTCCCCGAGTGACGACTTCTCAGACGAAGGGTGTGGTTTATTCGTTCTCCAGAGATATTTATGTTTTATTCGTAGTTTGAGATCCGAGAACCTTTCATTTTGTCTAGAAAACAAATGATCCACTGGTGATGTCGTTGTCTACCCAACGCCTAAAATCTTGAAAGCTCATAAGCATATATGTATATGTATGTGATTGACTACATATGCATTTATGTACGTATGTATACGTATATGTTTTGTGGAATCCAACATTTTTTAATTGGCTGACTGAGCTCTGCTTCTCCGGAAGATTTCTGAGGCCGATATGCATAGGACTACTCTACACCCTTCCGTGTGTGCTTTCCCTGAGCCCAAGAATAGCGTTCGAATCGGCGAAGGAAGGTTAAAAAGCGTCGCGTCTCACCGGGCCGTCCTTTTATGTTTTCCTTTTCAATTTTTTTGTTTGACTTCTCGACATCAAGGCGATTCTAGCCTCGTGGTAAAATATGTCGAAAATGTCTTTATGGGCCTGACCTTTTCTCTAGCGGTTGACTCAAGATGGTTTCCACATGTCACCTAATGGGAACGAAGGCGTTTTCTTCAACCTGAATCCTATCAAACGTTCCAAAGTTGTGTTCACGCATATGCGTGACTATCCTGCTCATGTCAGTCATAGCACACTCATGCAAGGGCCATATTTTTAGAAATCCGGCAATCGTTCTTTTACCAGAAGGTTAAATATCATAAACGTTCCTTTCTTCCAGTATCCGAGTTGTTTTACTTTTACCTCTACCTTGTTCATAACTTTGCCTCGTTCATCTGCGGTGGCTTGTGGAAATCTAACCCTATGTTCACCAGAAGTTGTATTCAAATCTTCCTCGTTCCCTGTACTATACTCTGCTGTTCCCGTAGAAACCCTAACATACAAACACCAGGTTCCGTAAAACTTTCCTCCACACGGTCATTTGGGATTCTCACCACCTCTTACGTCACGGGACTGTCTTCCCAAAGGCCCTAATGGATGCAGTGACACACTTCGTACTTCATGGTGTCATATTTGATCCGACTTAATGCTTCGTCCTCGTGACTGCATCAAATTCAGTATGCACATCTGACCTTCTCTCAATGTGATACCGTGCTTGGTTAGGCCCTCTAATAGTTCATGAGATGATTAAGGTCGGAGTCCTAGGTATTAAAAACAATAGCCTTTAATTCGTTATGTAGGTGGTGGCAATTCTACAATAGTCTATTATCCAATGTCAGTCAAACAACAAAGTCAAACACAGATGATTCACAGTCAAGTATTACTAAGACGTTCGTCCGAACGCGCAATGTTCTAGCTAGTAGTTTGAACATTCAGTCGTTCGGCTACGAGTAGCTGATCAGCAGTGTGATTACATCGCACCTAGAGAGGATATAGCGTCATTCATTCCTCGGATACGTCATGTGATATCGCATTGACTGGCCTCCCTGGCGACGACCTCACAAACGGAAATTCCACTCACCTTGCGAATTCGATGCAAGCTGAGTCACACAAAAACTGGCTGTTATTCGGGGCCAGGGTTTCATTGTTAATTAGTTCCGCCGGGAGATGATTACAAAACGAGAAACAAAGCCAGAAACGACTGGCTTCATAAATAGCAGTCCCCAGATGTATGGACGTAATACATCACTCATAAGGTTACTGAAAAATCTATTCATAAAATACGAGAGATTCAGCTAGGTTTCGGGTGAGTCTCCCGTCAAAACCAAATTTATGTGCAAATGAGTGTGTTTGTTGAGGTCCCCAGATTTCTTCGCACAATCCGAAGGTTATGAATAACTTCCAGTTTGCTGCTCGAAACTCTTTCTCACGAGAGTTATCTTTATCCTCTATTACTGTCATAAGGTGACGGTGATTCTGCTGAAGTTTATATTCGGTATCCCCAACTTACACTTTTATTAAGGCTAGTACATTTGATGCTGAACTGCACAGAATCGACTTACAACAAAAACTTCCATTTAGCAGAGAACTGTAGAACGTAGGAACGCTTCGAGTGCATGTCCCTACTGGGAATGTTTCATTATTGTTTCCTCTTAGAGGAAAAAGTAGAATGTGCTTCAGCTGTGCTGTTGTGATTCTCATTCTGGAAGCACTAGGAGGTTGCATCAAACTGCCTTTGGCCCCAAGTTGTCATCATTCGGCCCTCCTCCAAAGCTACATCTACGGTCGCTCGGTAACGTTGACATTCAAATCTAACTGACATTCATATGTACACAGTGTAGATAGATTAAGGATGCTTTACTCAACTGCTAGGTCTGACTTGCGTTGTAGCTGTATTTCAGAAACACTGTTTCAATTCCGAAAAGATATCAATTCTAAGAGATGCAAATTAAAGCCAGTGAAGTATTCATCCCTCCGAGCACACCATTTCAATAAGACGGCTCAAAAATCAGAATTTGTTTTGGCATTGTGATGACAAGTTAGATAATGCCCTCGACTGCTACAAGTGAAAACTCAGCCGAGCTGAAATGGAAGCATGGACGTTGTCAAAACCGCCACAAGAGGATCGCTTGACAATTTTTCAGGGACTTCTAACACCCAAAATCAATGAGCAGATCCAAAAGCAGTCATCAAGAGTAGGCCACTTCTTGAACATATACACTATCACAGCTGCATCTACACCCAACTGGACGTGCCGTCCCCTACAATGCGTCCCTTAAAACTGCGCGAATAAAACTTACGCATCGGATCTGTTTCGCTGTAGCAAGTAATTTTGGTTTCTGACTGCATGGATTTTGCTTGGTTGATTAAAAGACACGTTAACGACACGTGTGTTCTGCTTCGTTATGAGTAAGAGCCACAGATGACATCATGCAACCCAGTAAACCACACCGTCGGTATGATTCGCACGGCGCCATTTACAAACGAATTCAACTCAGAGGGCGTCCCGTTGGCTAGTGACATCATTGTACTGACAGATGGGAAACTAACTGCTTATTAATATACTATTTTAGTGGCTACTGGGCAAGTATCAGCACCAAAGATGAGGCATTACGTGGGGATGATACGGTGGTTTCGCTTGCTTACGACTTCAGTAATGTCCTTTTACACTGGTGAGCAGAGCTTAGGGACAGATGTACGGAAGCAGTCCACGGGGAGTCGAGATTAACACTAACCGACGAAACCGATTACTTGGAGTACCCTAGCTATCTGTATTATATCTGTATGTATGTATTATATGTATGTATGTGTGTATGTATGTATGTGTGTATGTATGTGTGTATGTATGTATGTATGTGTGTATGCATGCATGTATGTATGTATGTATGTATGTATGTATGTATGTATGTATGTATGTATGTATGTGTGTGTATGTATGTATGTATGTATGTATGTATGTATGTATGTATGTATGTATGTATGTATGTATGTATTATATGTATGTATGTATGTATGTATGTATGTATGTATTATACTCCTGTTCTTACGAATGGTAGAAATGCTGGAGGTTCACTTTGACAAACTTTCAGTTAGAAATTTTATGTACTTTTGAGTACAACAGTGACACGTCGTTGCAAGAGCGTACGGTGAAGGTTGTCCTTTTGGTGGTTTTTTTTTGTACCAGTCGAAACAAAGAAGCGGTGTTTCAAGCAATCCGTAGAGACATAGTTGGCCTTCTTACTACTCCCCCCAAATTGGTGGGGCAGATCTCGTCCGAATGGACGCCATTTTGCTATCAATCGGTATATGGTTTCTCCAGTCTTCTGTCATCCCTAAGTGAGTTAGCTTTCACTAGTTTTGCCTTCTGACATGCAGAGCCATGCTAAATCTTTTGCTGTCTAGTAATCAGGCATTGAAATTTAACAGGGACATCAATGTGAGACATTTCGTTTGGCAGCCTACACATAGATCCGCCATCGTTGAGTAGACTTTTTTGCTAACGATCTACTTCTTGAAAAAGTGCGAGTGAGGTTTTTAGATAAGGATTCAAATTTCAATAGAGACCTCATCTTGTCAGTTAAGCTAATCTATGCCGAAAGATCAGGAAGCACTGTACAGCTATTTCATCCTTGCTGTGAATGATCAGCAACGCGCGTCTCACAAAGCTCCAGGGAGTTTCGAACCTGCGATCTCCCAGTTAGTAATCTGAGCATTCAATTCAGCATCAACTGGCAAGTCAACATCTATTGATTTTTACATATGAGGACAAATCATTTACGAGTAAATGTTCCGAACGACTGGATATGGTCAATTCATACAGACGTCATATGCCTGTCCAAGTTCGCCAGACAAATGGCACTGATTGGCTGTGGTCCATAATTTCTCTGTCTCCAACTCTAGTATCTGTTGCTGAAATCCATTTTACGTGCCACAATGGCGAGAAAAAGTTGTTTTTGGCCACCAATGATTTTACATCCAGTGCACCTAAAATGAATTGGAATTTGTAATGATCTAGGGAGACTATTTATTCATCACTGGATACTTATCACGGGATATTTACACACGCCTTTAGTTAGATGCGAAGATTCTGTCACTACATGAAAATGCAGATTTTGTTCTGAAGAAGTATATCAGAATCTTTCAGAATGGGTTAGTCCTCGATTTTGTCTGTTTATAGCACCAGAATTTACACTATACTACTACTAATACTTCACTATACACCTAGTCTGGGCGACAACAAAGAACGAGTTATGGTATCATCCACTTGGATCAAACAGGTTTTCGTTAGCTTGCCACTTATGAGTAGAATGTAGGAATTATTTTAGCGTTAAGCAGCGCTGACCAAGACCACAGCTTCTGTACGATATATGGGACCAGTTCGCCCAACATCTACGGAAACAAGTTAACTTATAGCTGTGCGGGCGTCTTTGGCCTGTAAATTCACGAGAGTATCCATTTTGTTTAGATAATACGAAGTTATGAGGACGCAAACTCCAGCTCCCTCTCTTGGCACATTAGTGTTCCAGACCCTAGGAACAAGCTCGGGAGCGTTGCATTTGGACCGACATATGCACGCGTAATCGCCAGGTTTCGTCACTGAGTATCGATATTGAGGCAGGAGGAGATCCGTGACCATCAACGAGTATTAGGTGCATAAATATTACCACTGACTTGCAAAATAAACACCTTTCAGAGGGTCGGAAATGCAAAGAAATTTGTCACATCTGCTAACTGTCGCCGCAAAGAACTCGACATAGAGTTGACGGAGCAACACCCTTCGCCTCAAATGGGTGGACAATAAAGCAATCAATCGCTTATCCTGCTAACAGAGTCGCGAAGCCCCCTGGACTTGGGGCAAAGGCGGCTCTGAAATACAGCGGTGAGGGGAGCTAACGGAGGACCAAAGAGTCCGGAAGTTACATGGATGCCATTGTGCTCATAGGCAAACACGGTAATCAGAACGATTAATAAACATGACTTGCAACCTAGGGTAAGTACGATGCCTAGCAGTTGCGGTAAATTAGGCTGAAAACAAGAATTCTCCTGGAACCTAGACTGACTTTTTTGAATCAAGCACCTCGCTTCCTGTTGGGAAACATACCGATAATGTGGAATTCATTCACAAAATCACAGATAAGTCTCTTTATCCTGGTATGACCCTGAAAGCAATCATAAGAATGGGCTTTCCAAAGGGGTTGGATGGAACTAACCATCAACCCCGAAAAGCAATGTCCACAGATTCTGAAAGCTCATAGGTCCTACCAAGACGATCCTGTAGGTTAAAGACGGTTAGGTATCCCAAGTACTATCGGTGTATCGCTGTCAATGTGTAGGTACAAGCTGAAAGTTGAACCATACGCAATTCGGTTACACAGATCCTCGGGGGATCGGTAGATGAAAAACATCCTTGAACTTCAAAAAACGTCCGATAAAACTAACGTGATCAAAAAAAAGTCTTTCACAGTCTCAAGGTACAGAGTCGTTTATGAGCCACTTCTACCGCAGCCACAGCGCCTTCCAGAAACAAGTTCATATTACTAGCAAAGCAGCCCAGACCAGACAACTTTGGCATCAGATCACTAAGTCCGTTAATCAGCTATAAACCATGTACCGAGATTATGCATTGGTTCCAGCGCTAGTTCCCGTCAGTGGAAAATTGAGGCGCAGAGTTTACATAGCTAGGTATCAGGGGGAGATGACGTAATTAATCATCTGTAGTTTATTCATTCCAGCTTTTTGTGCGCGTGAAAGCGGCAGCTTTGATAAAGGGGCACCGGTGACTCTGTGACTTGACCACTTTATCAGTTTCATTAACCATTGATTAGTTAAGTCAGGGTTACCCATTCAGGAAGGCGGGAGTTGTCGCTTCACTGATTTGTGCCTTAATACTTCGCCACTAGGCCATGCAGAGTCAACCCCTCGATCATTAGCGCCCAACACACAGCTAGGCAGAATTAGCTCTGTGAGGTAGACAACCATGCACTATGCGAGGCGCAAGTACTAACCGAAGTAGTTTATGAGGCGTGAGTGGTCAGAGGTGTTAAAAGTTACCAAAAGATTCCCTTGTCTTCCCCACCTTGACAGATGGTACCATTTCCAGCCGCTCCACCAGAATCTATACAACTGCCCTGAAAAATAAACTTATCTACCACGTCAACTGACCAGTTTTATCCTACCCAGTCTTGTAGCAACACGTTGCACTGTGCAGATGTTGAGTGCATACCAAACCATGCGTCGGAATTATTTAGGTTAATTAAAATGGAGGATCTGGACCAAGTAGAGTAATATCGTCCGCAAACCCAATATCTGTTGCTGAACAACCCGGGTGCATTTCGATTGTGGTGTTTTGTACCTTTCTTTTGCTTTCATTATAACGTTACGTATTTCAACAATTCCATAAAAGTTTTTTGTTTGAATACGCAAAACCACAAAAACGCGCATTTTGTACAACATACATACAATACAGGCGTGGTCAGATGCTCCGACTTTCACTTCTCATTCCGCTCGCGCTTACAGCGGTCATTTGCGAGCTTCATGTGCTAACTCTGGTACAAGAACATTTCAGACTGTCTTCGGAGTTTATTGTATGTTAGAGCTTCCCGGAAAGAAGGCCCCTGGACATTCACGATCGGATTATTATTTATTCACTGACCTGGGACAACGACGAACTATTTTAAAGAGAACAATTCTTAGTGAGTCAGTTCCATTCGACCCGTTTTGTTATAGTGTACTCAATTCAGAGTAATTATATTTATTTCTTTGACACCACTCCTGGTAAAGTAGCTTTTTGGGTACCCAAACCACTACGGGATCCCTGAGGTTTCAGAGACGGTTATAGAATCTTCAGGAAAATGTTGAAAACAAAACTGAAGAGAAATGGTGACAGATGGTAGTCTTTTCTTACACCACTGGAAGTGGTCACAGCTTGCGGTACACTCATGCTCGCCCACCTTGACTTAAAGCCACCACTTTTGCGTGATTGTCGGGCCCGTACCTGGTACTGGTCTTGCGGGCTTCAATGGCTGGAATTTTGTTCGACGGGGTGCAACCACATCAGCCAAACCAAAAACAAGACCATGCACCACGAGTAATCGCAATTCAATGAACTGGAGATGAATTCTCCTGTTCTTTCAGGGTGACGGCCAGACATGTGTATGTTTGTGGAAGCTGTGAGGTTGCCCTTCCCCCGAGGAAAAACATGCTAGAATATGTCCATCCAGAAAACCACGCGCTATGGCCGTCCAAAGGGTGATCGTGACCACCGGCAAATTATTCACTACACATGAGGTACCCATGGAACCAACCAATGGCTGACGCGGCTTCTAGTGCATCCTATGTGCGCGACAGCATCGGAAGCAAGATATCTTTGTCTTATGCCCTGCCTTCTCAGCCTAGGCAAGCAACGGGCACGCGAGTAAGACGGACTACTGATCTGTCGACTCTTGGGCCGCTCTCTAAAAGTAAATCAAAATTATTTTCGTTGAAACTATGGGGAATTCTAAGTTGTGAATTCTATGGGGAGTTAGTCTAATCTGGTTGCATGTCTAGTGGGATGTTCCTCATGGCTTTTTGTTTAAGTGGACGAACTTTCAGGGTCACCGACCACCGCCGATTTGCATGTGATCACCAGTTTACGACATAAGGCACGAAATCAAATCTTAGCATATTTAAACTTTCCGCGGTGTTCTTTAAGTTACAGACAACATCTGCATAATATCCAATGAAAATTCCACCCAGGTGGATAGTTTAATAACGTTTGTATGCGTTATACTAGTCTGACGTAACAAATTAGAAGAAACTGTTTAGCAAACTTCGACACAACACTGCTTTTGGGCAGCCAGCCTTGCGTTCGGTATGATAATGGAAGACATCGAATAGCACTAATACCACTGCCTTCCGACTTTCCGCATTTGTGATTTACGAGGAGTACATGGAAGGATTCGAATGGTTTTAATGAATTCATTTTAATGGTAGTTTATGTGCACTGTAACCGTGCTTTCAAGTGCTTGCTCCAGTTACACTCCGTGTTTGTCTAAGTTATAACGTTTTTATTGTGTAATCTCCAGCGACTTACGGGATTTCTACATGCGCGTGATGCGACTTAGTCTACACAAATCAGTGACGCCTAAAGCGCCATCCGGTGCCAATGTATGACTGTACAGTCGTAAATGAGTTTTTTGTTGTGCCAGTGAGGAAAAAAGAGAGGTTGTGGTAATAGCATCAGCCGAAGACAACCTAATGCAATAGTGATGCGAGTATGCACCCCTGTGGATGATCCCCTTTCTTAGATATGCGCAGTGGATAATGCAGCGTTTTCAGATACTTGCATGTTATATCGATATCTTTCCCATCAGAAATAATGACACCCCTTAGCTGAAGCACATCATAAAGCGCAATGACACTGTCAAAAACAAGGCCAGCCATTGCTTTTCAACATAATAACCATACGCGCTGTCGCTTACATGGACTACTTATCGTAAATACTAAGCCCATACCTATGCGCGAAGCTGGTTATTATTCCTCAACTATGCATGATAGCCTAATCCAACGGCCAAAGACGGTCCTCCATCATCATAACCGTCTGCTTCGTCATTCCACCATACTCGCTCCCGAAAATTACAAAAGCGCCATTGGCGAGGTATTCTTTATTTATTTAATGCACTGGTACAACCATAATGGGTCTGTTCCCCGTTCCGCTTTTGGAAAAGCACTTCTACTCAACGATGCATCTGAAAAGAGAAGTGTATATTCCATTTAGTCTCGTTCGTATCTTCGGTAAGTTTTCACGCATCTTGTATGCATGCAAGCTTATTACTTCCTCAATCGGTCCCATTGTCGATAGTGAAGTAGCCTTGCGTACACTGATTTTGCGATCCCGTGATCGCACGGATTTTTGTGCGCAGCTAAGTAAAAGCTAAAGAGGGGTGTATACAAAGGAGTCATAGGATCAGTTGGTATAGACTTGGTCCCTGGAGGTCAAGGATCTCATGCGTCTTCAAACGTGTACCCATAAATGTATCCGTATTGACGATCTGGTGAGTAGGCGGGTACTTGGTATCAAAACTGCTCCCTTGGGCCACCGAAACCTAACTTCACCCCACTTGTGCTCCTCAATACTGATACGTCGTCAGCTCTGCCCCAGCTAGGGACAATCTGATACTCAACCGCACAAGCACTCTCACAACCTAAGAGCTCATTTTCGGACATCCATTATCAGCTCCCGTGCCTGCGTTTGAAAACGTACTGTTTCGTGATCTTCAGCATGCAGCTACAGCCAAAAAGGAACGCTCCCAAATCACAGACACACCTAATATGTTGAAAGCAACTCGCCAATTCAGGCTACTCTGAACCTCTTTTCCATGTCCGTCATATGGGTTTGTGGTTCATCTAACTCATTGCTAATGCCGAATATATGAGCGACTAAGTCAGTCTATCATGATACGATCTAGTCGTTTGATGATGAGCTAACTGGAGGAGACAATGTTAACCCCGTCTCACTGACCCAGGGACAAATGCTCTTCAACCGGCGGATGCGCCCTGAAACCACATCATCCACCCCCTTAGTGCGCCTTGCCTGCCCATCCACAGTTATTCCACATTGTCAGGCTTTTTTTCGCTACCCATCCCTAAAAATCCACCAACTCCTTCTGTACCGTGTACTCTCCTTCCGCACTCTCTGACCCCGATGATACTAAAGGCGGTATGGCTTACAACTATCCCTTCAGCTGCATGCCCTCCTCCTAAAGACCCTCCTAACTCCATGTTCAACCTCATACCTCGAATTCTGCCGTGGGTTCACAAGCCCCCCCCCATTCACCGCTCTACCCGCGGCTTTAGGTATACCTTGATCGACCCAGAATACATACCTAGCTTACCCTCTTTCGTGTACCCTCAATCCTTCCTCCAAATTATCATAGTGCCAAAACACCGCGGGGGGCGTTTACAACTTCCTAATTAGAACGATTGGCAGGCCAATTTCAACAAACTACACAGATCGACTTAAATTTGATCCGGTTTTAGCTTGTATCCTAAAAAATCCTCGTGTGAATCCAAAACATCGTTCATAGCAGGGTAAAAATCACTACCCATGTGTAAGTTAACAGAGATGCGTAAAATGCACGCGGCATAACGCCGCTAGCGCCATTCGCTTAGAAAGCGCCTATCCTTTTCCATAGGTTGCAACTGAACCATGTCGAAGTCACCTCATCACCCAAATATGTGAAACAACCATGCACCTCAAGTTGTCCTCCGATTCCTTGTCCCTGTATGCTTCGATCGGCTAATTCCTCTGGCTCACCCACATCCTGAATGAGCATTACTGAACCGTTGCAAAAGCTTTTTGTGGTGGCTTCCTAAACCCCATTTTCCTCTATAACGCTCCAATACGTGATAATCCCACCTCCCCAACTACTCACCGACTAAGCACCGCCTTTTATACGAGCTACTAACGTTCGCTTCAAGCACAATTTTTGCAACCGTCTACTCACACCTCCGCCCTTCTTACCCAGCTTCATGGACGATTGCACAACTAACTATGATATAAGTTGCGCACCATGTAGCTAATGCACGTTCCTCCTATTCACACATCGCCACACCCGTTCGAGTTGACCGCATACCGCCATTCCCTACTATATCCAACTGAATATCATTTTTTTAAACCGGGCGGTGTTGCCCCACTGCGGCTGTTAGAACTTGTGGCCACTCTTGGCTGCCCAGTATTTCTGGCCGAGGTCTGACAAATATCCCAGGGCTCTCTAGCCTTTTTGATACGTTCTCAATCTTTAGTCCCCAACCTAGATACGACTGTCTTATGCCTTCTTTTGAATGGCAGCAATGGCCACCCCGTGCCTTCGATGGACCAGAGAATATCCTCGGTCCATGCCGGTCTTAAATTATCACTGTTCCCAAGCCAGTCCCTTTTCATAAAACACCCTGTACCTACAATCCCCGCCAGCCATGCTTTTATTTGAACTGTAACCTTATGCTTATGCCTGGCGGCATGCCACTCACAAGTTGGGAATAAACATTATTATTATCATTATTATTACACTGCAATCTCAAATGGCTCACGCAAGATGTACAGGTGACAGGTTATTGAATCTAATTCGACGTCATGATAATTCCCCATTCATTTGCCTACCCTGCCTATGTACTCTTTATTCTTCACATGTTTTGCCTTTCTGTACCCGCCACCCACCATGCCGCAAGGGCCGTCCCGTCCGACACTTGTGCATTAGCTTGTGTCCATGTGTGAATTTGCGCAAGCTGATCTACTTACCCACGCGCGTTCGTGTTGCTGAGCCTTCCTTGACATGTTGTCTCATGAGTTCCGTGTGATCGCCAATGAGAATCACGAGACTGTAGTCGGACGTGACGACCGCAACCCGCACTGCTGAGCCAACTTTCTGTTCGCCGTTGTTTGGTGTGTGGACGTTGACACTGCACTGTGCCGGTCAGTGACATCCTTGTGCACTTGTTGACGCTACGAACGTGGACAGTTGAGGTTTGTTGTATACATTTGCTTACCCCTATGCAAATACTACAGTAGAATTATGAACCCAAGTCTTCCTTTTGATATTCGGGACTGTCGAACCTACTCACTCAAAGTTCCGCATCGGGAACCTCAACACAGGCTCCCCATGGACAAAGTACGATGTCGCAATGACGGTACCGTGACTGCCATACCCAGGCTGATGGTTTGTCCGTATTTCACGGTACCTCTAGTATTTCCCGACTCAGCATGTAACACGCTGCCACAAGGCCGTCTCAAACATCTGAATTTGTGCCAGAACTTCAGAGCACCGGCCGCCTTATTGTATTGTCTGCTCGTACTGCCCATAAATCCACTAATCTTCCCCAAAGCACTATCAGGGCCTCAGTATACCGATGTACCTAAAACCTCTCCCTACAGCCGATACAGCGTGTGCTTACTATTATATAAAAATTCACCAAACTCACGTACCGCGACGAATTTCTTGGCTTTGTCTGGTGGGACGCTTGCTGCATAAATAGGAAACGTTTTTTGCATAAATCGGTAATGGCTGCTCAACTTTCAGTTTGCGCGGTAAAAGACGGCATATTTCCAAAACCCCATAAAGGAGAAAACACGTGAAAAAAACCAGCTTCCCAGGAAAACTTCCAACCATCTATTTAGAGATAAGGTTGAGCAACCACAGTCATTGAAAACATAAATCCCGCGCACAATGTCGGCCTTAAGTACGTTTAAACAAATTTTAGTAAAATTGCGACTGTCTGGGGAGTGTGCTCCGGCAAACGGTCACCTTTGAAATCTACGGTTGTCCAGCTTGATTGAACTCATCGCAAATCGATGTGCAAAAGGGATTTATTAGTCGCTTCGGGATGCCGTCCAACAGACTGCGGCTCTGAAGCGAGTCTTTTAGATTTACCACGACTGATTCACTCGGGAAGAAGAACGGTTATTGTCATCCTGAATGTGATATAAACGCACGACCTTGGAAGGAAAGCTTGGAGGAAGTAAATTTTGGTGGTAGATTCTGATTCTATACTCAGCACAGGGAGTGGGGGGAAGACTTCTTAGCTGCGTGGCTGACATCGTGTGCTTCTGGCCAGTGAGAACTTTCACCACAGGCACTCGCACCGAGCTAACTGAGGGCCACCAAACGCAGAACACTCATGGACTCATTTGGATTGTTTGGCCGTCAGTTACCGCTGAAGATAGTTGATTGAAGATTTCCGTTTTTTGTGTGACACCGCCAAAAATGTCATATTCCTGAAAATAACCGCAGAATGCTCAAGACTTGCTGGGAACCGTCAACTCCGCCTAAATATTTCAGAGAGAGCGCTGAGTTTCCGGACCAGAAATGAAGCAATCGATCTAACGTTCGAGCAGCCAAAGGAGGTCGATCGAGGCTCAGGCGTGCCCCAGAAACGATGCCAGGTTGTGCATTTCCTCTGTGACGGATTGCATGGGGATTGGGCAACCGGTCAGTTACGCCTTATTTGAAAACCGGAATTTCGCACCTGTGTGCAAATTTTCCACCGCTTTTATGGGAATGATGGGTGAACGATACAGAATAGATAGATTCGTGATGAGTGAAATTTAGTCACCAATGCAATCCACTAAAGCTGTGTTTGTCCGTGATCAAGTCCGTTGACGAGCTACGTCTGACTGAGTTCGCGACCCCGAAGGTGGCAAAACAGCCTTCATATATAAACTACCCGCTTGGAACCCCTAAATTTTAAGTCCAGCCCTAGCGGCCATCAATATTTGTGTACCGCCTGAGACAAGCCTACGGACGCAACCGAGAAGGTGGACCGACCGAGTCAGAAACAGGTTGAAAGGGCAAAAGCAGAAGGCCTAAGGAAGGGTGGATCCCTGAAAACAATCTCCGAAATGTTCAGAACCTACTAGGCACTGCTAACTCCGCCAAAGACACTTCATGGCCTCCGAGTTTACGGAGCCAGAAAGGTCAGCTGTCGATTGGCCGTTGGAGTAGCAAATCAGCGACGACCGACAATGCTCGGGTGCTCGGGCGTATCCTAGAGACTATGCCGTTCTCTCCGGACGGACTTGACTCAGTGTTAAAAACGCGCCTTAAGTACCGCGATGGTCTTGTAATTTAGCACCCGCTTGTTTGCAATTAAACTGCCTTGTTCTTGTTGGATGAGCCTTCTCCCAATAATCATTGGTACCTTCAGGTTCTGATTTGCAGCCAGCTACAACTGGTACACAACTTGGCTCCATTCCATTGTGTGCGCTCGGTTATCTCCCCCCCCCAGTAAACACCCCGCCGGTGGCTACGGTCGGCTACGGTGGCAACAAAAAAATTAATGCAGCTTTGATGGCATTTCCCGCAAAAAATTTCAGAATTTGGGCAGTCCTATAGTTGCTGAGGCACATGTACCGGCTAACCGATTGCGTCCGACAGTACTCAGTCTCACCACCCAACCTCACAACATCTTAACTATAACCAAATGCGGTATCTGATGAGCAACAGCAGAACATGCTTCATGACCAAAGCATAGCGAGATAAGTGTGAAAAAAGATATCGAACGCCCCATGAACCACGACTAAACGGCTTTCTTTATAAAGTCCTTTGTAACAGTGGCGTGTGTGGCTACAGAGTGCATGGCATGTAAAACGCCAAGCATCAGTATAAAACAATTATCTCATCTTTTATAAGCCTTCGTAATTCTGTGCACGAAATGGGGCGCTTTTCTTTGCTCTTTAAACAAGTCAGCTCGAGATAGCTCAGTGGGTTAAGGCGCGAATTTAGTGACCTGTGCATCTCGAGTGCTTTTGTCTAGGCAGCCTGGCAGTATATCAGCCTTCGTGCTTCCTTAGGATGGCATGGCAGCCTATGGGCACGGGAATGGTGTTACAGATGGACGATTTTTCCTTATTATTTACCAAGTCAGTGGGTCTGCAAAGGCAGGGGCAAAAAGAACACGCATCGTGTTCCTGCGTGACAGACGGAGGTCAGGGCTGCTCATTCTTGAAGGAGAAATAACCTTGGTTAATAAAGTTTTGACCGGGGTGAAGGTACTCACATATTGTTTGCGGAACTCTGCGTCCAACTATCTTACCAAGAACCCATCCAGGTTTTCCATTTTGGATATGGCACTACTCCACATATCTTACCTGTACATACAGCTTTTCCAAGCGATCATATTTCTGATATTCGAACAAGCAATAAAAGCGTGACACTGACTAACTTCGGAAGGCATCAGCTCTGATATTGTCGTCATGCATTTCACCTACGAATGATCAAATAAACAGGAATTCATTGTGCCCCGAAACGCAGCCAAGGTGCGCAAGGTCTTTGCGGTCGCGAAGTTGGGCACATACGGCCTATCAGAACCGCATGTTTCCTGGCTGAGGCCATGATCCGCAGGTGGTGGCACCATAGCGAACAACCGATGACCGTAAGCCGACCTGCTAAATAAAGTGACCGCTACGGCTGGGGACCACGCATAAGAGTTTATCAACCTTGACGAGCTTCAGTAGCCTGACAATGCCGTGCTCTTCTGGCCGGAAAGTCACTGTAAACAGTCATGCTGATGAATTTTGGTTGGAGGTTGAATGGAAGTGGGTGAAAGATGACTCAGCTCTTAGAACTCGGTCAAATGAAAACTGGATATCTTTGATATTAGATCCTGTCGGTGCCAGAAACCCATACCAGCAGCCAGCTACCACGATAGCGTACGTAATCCTCCAAATGTCGGTCAATCAATTGTCTGAAGAATGACAGATAGTCGGTGGATTGCGAAGACCCGGGAAATGGAGGGGGCTTTATCCGTAGGTAATATCTGCGCCCGGTCTCAGTTGATTCGACCAACCGGTCAGACGAGGCCAGTGCTTGCGATCTAAAGCTGTCACGTTGACTCGGTGGTCGGGCTTCTGTGCTGCAACGTCCTCGTGGGATATACTGGCTAAGAATTAAACTATGCCAGGGCGGCCCGAAGAGGAAAAGCGAGTCCGCATACTGCGAGTAATCGTATTACGGGGCGGTCTGGAGTTAAAGTCGTACTGCCCTCTGATATATGAGTATGAATGCTGTAGGGTGTTTCCCCCAGGCAGCCAGCATGTCCATATTTATGCAAGCAGCGATGATGCCTTTCCCCGAGGAAGGACGGGTTAGAAAAGGCCGGCCCTAAAAAACCGCACACTTTGATCACCCCACGGTTGACCGTGACCGCCGGCGCATTATTCAATACGGTCGAAACACTTAAAACCCAAGAGTTTAATGCTGCTCAAAAGGCACCTGCTGTGCGCAGCCGCATCAGGAATGAGACAGTAATGCCTTATTCCCTGCTCCGTTGGGTTAGGCCAACCCCCTGCAGCCGAGCAGTTCAGAATGTTGCATCCCTTGCAGAAGCCTAACTCTCCATATCTATCGATGTATGCAGTGTCCCGAAACACGCATAAAATACTCAACTTCGGTCGTGCTCTTTGAGCCGCTTAGGACGAACCCAGATGTTCCACATTTCACTCTTCGGGCATCCGGTGATCCTGACGCCATGGCTCGTGGTATCTACGGTGTGGGTGTTGCACTCAGCTTCAAGGCTGAAAACGCTTTATTGGACTGGATCACAGTAAACACTCGTCTTTAGGCTATGCGATTGTCTTTCTCAGTTAAGATCAATGCAGGTCGATCCAGTAAATGGTGCTTATATGTCGTATCGGCCCAACACCCGGACAGACTGCAGTTCTGAGACTGAGAAAGACCGGTGTTTATCAAGACCTGTCACGACTATTTCGGTCTGCAAGAAGGACAGATATACTAATTTTGGTGGGTGATATGAATGCCTAAGTTGGACGACTAAGTCCGGAAGAAGCACAGTTAGCTGCTAGATTTGGAATCGGTGCTCAGCGTACGAAGAATGAGGAGCGACTGCTTCAGTTGCGTGCTAACTACTGTCTGTTTCTGGCCAGTACGAACTTGCAACACAGGTGCTCACATCGAGTTACTCGGAGGCCGTCAGCTGCAAAAATGTCGTGGACTCATTTGGACCATGTGGCTATCAGTTGACGATGGAGTGAGTCAATTAAAGATTGTTGTTCCTTCTGAGTACGCAGCTTGACTCTGGTCACGCCATTGTGCGAGCCCGGATATCACTTCGCTTTCTGCCAGCATTACGCGTGCCATAGCAGAAGGGTTCCATGCATCAGATTCGACAAGTTCCGGTAGCCTAGATTATCGAACTGAACTGGCTAGAAAGCTACTGGACACGCACGATCATCACCATATTAATGGAAAGCATGGCATTAGTGTTCAAAACTGATGCTTCGCTGACGTACAAAACCTTGCAAAGAAGAGAATAAAGGTGGGGGTGCCTATACCTTCAAACACTCATTCAGGAGATCTGGCCAGAAACTGACAACAAGAACGCCATTGACATTGCAGTAACGGTATTTTCCTCAGCTTAGTTCTCGGTCTGAGCCTCCCAAGCTAGCGTTCACGCCAAAAACAACCATCAAAGGCGCACAAGGTATATTAACGCCCAAAACGAAGTCTAGAACATTTGTACAGCGCTTCATTTATATAGTGTAAGCGGCGACAACTTTTCTGGAAATTCTGACGTCTTCTGGATGTGCCATTGGCAACCGGTATTCGGCCAATACTGCGTTATGATTGGCTGTTTTGGTCCAGACCTCCAGTCAATCAGAATTCGGCTTGATGCCGGACCGGAAACCGTCTCGAACTTTGGGCCAATCTTTTGTGGGATAGGATTCTCGGCCGTAGCATCGCCTAAATTCGGGCGGTAAAGTGGGATCCGTGTGGAATTCCACCTACCACCTCCCCTTGAAATTTGCTGACGGAGCTTCGAAGCCGAGGGTTCACTTGCAGGAGCCTCACTGGCTTGCGGATCCTGTCTGTCTAGCGTCGCGGTCGTAATCCGTCCTCAGGCTGGGCCTCCGACGAAGCAGCTGGTGGATGGGATGGTGCTGAGATCAAAAGTGTCCAGAAGCGTCCCCCGACTCAACTTACTCGCTCCTGTGGACAGGATCTGCCGGATTGGCTTGCGTGCTGTATCCACCTGGCTGGGCCAACTTGAATCCCCTGGAGCACTTTGCCGCGCCGGCGAAAGATGAGTCCTGGAATCCACATAGGGTGTCTGCCGCTGTAGTCACGAACCAACACCCCCTGGCCTTCCCTGAAGGAGCGCGCAGTTGCTCCATGATGCCGATTGGACTGTTCTTCCATTCTGGCGTTGCGGTTACTAGCCTGTCTTTTCTGTGACCGGATAATGTCATGCGGTGCTCGAACCTTCCTTCGGAAAAGTGCCTCTGCTGGTGACACTCCATCAGGCGAGTTTGGGGTTGGAGTCGTTCGATATGTCAGCAGAAATCTTTGCGAAATCTCTTCCGTTGGTCTCTTCCCTCTGGATTTCTGATGTGCCCGCTTTGGAGCGTCAGCGAAGCGTTCCTCCTGGCCGTTCGACTTTAGATGAGACGGCGGCGAGCGGACATGCGTTATGCCATACTCCCGATAAAAGTCCGCGAGCGCCGACGACGTGAACTGACTGCCGTTGTCGCATACAATAGTCTCTTGTGTTCCAAAGCGGCTGAACAATCTTCGGAGTTCCAGGACTGTAGTAGCAGTTGTGGGGCTGTTCACTGGAAAAATTTCCGGCCATTTGCTGTAGGCATCCACCACGACCCACAAATGTTGGCCAACAACTGGACCTGCATAGTCGATGTGACGACGAGACCAGGGTTCGATCGGTTTCGGCTAGGACCGTAGGTAGGTTTTAACGGGTGACTTGGACGCTTCAACACACCGCAGACAAGATTTTGAGGCTTGCTCAATTTGGGAGTCCATCAAAGGCCAGTAGACGTAACTCCGAACAAGGGCATTCATCATGTTTTTTTCCGGGTGCCCTTTATGAAACTAATTGGGGACGGCTAGATGTAACTTCTTTGGGATAAAAACGCGTTCTAAAAACAAAAGGATTCATTGATTAGTGACGGTGCGTCACGCCGGTTGAAGTAAAGTCTCAGTTCGTCTTCTGGGCAGGTGCGCGGCCACTGCCTGCTGTGGTACTTAATTACTTGCTGCAGCACAGGGTCTTGGTCGGTAGTCCGGCGGACCATATCGGCAGTCACTGGGAGAATGTGAACCGCTTCGGATACTACGTGGTTAGCTCCCGGTTCCAAGGCACTTGTTGCGACTATAGTGTCTTCTGGTTCTGGCCTACCTGAATCAATGAGTAGTGACAGTGCGTCGGCTTGTCCGAGGCCGGTGGTGGACTGATACTTTATCTTGAAGTCATATCCCAGAAACAGAGTGGCCCATCGCTAAAGGCGGTTGGCGGTATATGCCGGGATTCCTTTCTTCAAGCCAAACACAGCAAGAAGTGGCTTGTGATCGGTTAGTAGGGTGAACTGACGGCTGTAAAGCATTTTATGGAACTTCTTTATGGCAAACACGATCGTCAAGTCTTCCTTTTTTATCTTACTAGTTGCGCTTGGTTGATGTCGGGGATCTGGCCGCATGTGCAATGGCTTTCTGGCTGCTGTCGGAAAATACTTGTGAAATTACTGCGCCAATTCCATAGTTCGAAGCAGTCGACACCACAACGAGGTCCAGCGATGGATCGCAGTGGGTGAGTAGCAAAATGGAACTCAGTAAGGATCCGACAGAGTCAAAGGCGCATTGGCATTCTTCTGCCCATGTTCACTTGCGGTCTTTGATAAGCAGCTGGTTTAGTGGGCCTCGGAGGCGATGCGTGGCAGGCGGAAACAAACTGCAATGACTTACGAGACCGAGGAAAGACCTAAGGGACGTCACGTCTGTGGCTGCTAGCATACGTTTGCTAGCGTCGGTATTCTCCGGGTCTGGTAGGCGACCATTTTGGTCAAAAGATCGACCGCATGAAGTGAGCACATTTTTCCCGGCGCACTCTGAAGCCATATTCTTGAATACTACCAAGCACGTAATCAAGACACTGCCATCATTCGTGGGGGTTGGAACCCATGACAGTGAGATCGTCCTACTGGGCCACAACGCCGGGGGCACCCTTCAGCATCGTATGCATGATCTGTTGAAAAATAGCTGGCGCTGTTTTGACACTGAATGGCAGTCAGGTATGCTGGAACAGACCGCGGTGCACATTGGTCGCCAGAAGTTCTAGTGATTCTTCCTCAACTTCATCCTGGAGGTAAGCATCAACCAAGTCAATCTTCGCGAGACATTTACCCCCATTCAGTTTTGCAAACAAGTCATCTGGAAGAGGAAGAAGGCACTGATAAGTATCCAGTGCAACAGTGAGACCAGTGGAGAAATCTGCACACAACCGAATGGTCCCGTTAGCCTTCTTTAACAACACGATAGGTGCGACCCACGCAGAATAGTTAGTCGGTTGGAGAACACCAGCCTTCTGTAGACGGTCCGGCTCCTGGTCAACGATAGATTAGGCTGCATATGGTACTGGCCCTTTTGGCCTGAAAACTGGTTTGGCACCGGGGAGGCGGCACAGTCTGGCCGTCACTTTTGTGCACCGTCCAAGCTCGTCGCGAATCTGGATGCATGGCGTTGTAGGCGGTCCTCAAATGAACGCTTCGCAATGTGAGTTGGTTTGAGGGCACCTCCGGGTGCTGCGTGTGTGAGGTTGCAAATAAAATAATTGGCTTCTCCAGCAGATCCAGCTTTTTGATCCAATCCAGCCCAATGAGATCAAGTTTGGGACATGACGTCAGGAAGCACGTGGCTTGTGCCGTCGAGCCATTGAAGCTTATGGAGCAGTCAATCTCGCCAGCCAACTTCAGTTTACCACCAAAAGCATTGCGAGCCAAGTGTTCGGTCGGTTTCACATGAGGCTTACCAATTCGTTTCCATGTTCGTTCACTGAGCAGTTTGATGTCGGAGCCCGTATCACGCTGCAAACGAACTGGGATGTTGTTGATGCGAACTGCCACAAACTTCCTTCGGCAGGCAAAATCAACTTTGATTATCGCCGTCACCGAGTTGGACCGTAATTTGTGGGCTGCACGGCGGTGTGCGGGTGGCTTCGGCTACGACGAATGCGTCTGGCACATTTATGACGCCTAAACCGGCAGCCACGGGCAAAATGCCACTCACCGCAATACCAACAACTTGTGGGAGGCTTGCTCTGTATTCGATCGGGCTTGTTGTCAGATTTCTTTGGCGCGCTGTAGTTGACTGCGTGTACACAGGTGCACAGCTGCTTGAATTAGCAGGTGCTAAGCCGATCATAGCCGTTTCGTGCCTCTGGTTTTTGAAGCGTTGGCATTCGGTGGTGAAGCCCTGCAACATCATTTCGGTATCCTGTTCAATTCTGTTAAGCAGCCGGGCTCTGATATCAGCATTTTGGAACGACTGTAGACCGGATACAGAAGTAAGGCACCTTAACTGATTCTCCGTCATTGAGCTGAGCTTGAAGCGCTCACATTCCCGATTGACAACAGCGGCAAATGTTATGAAACCCTCATAATCTTTCTTGGCCAACTTTAGGCATTGGTAACGGATATTGAACAGTGATGTTTGATCGCCGAATATCTGGGACAGTGTTCTGACCGGTTCATCAATGCTGAGGTCGCGGGGCAGCTTGAGGAGTGTGAAGTTTGTGTACCGTTCATGCTCCGGTGTACCAAGTATTCACAGAAATAATCCAACTTTCCATCCATCATCAAACTTGGAAAAGTCAGCCCTGAACATGTCTTCGTACCGCTTAAACCAGGAGTCAAAATTGTGAAAGAGGGTCGAATGTGAACTCCGTGATTGAGGCCACGGGTGCATCAGTTGAGGAAACGGAAGACTCACCAGCACTGGCAATGTTGTGGAATATAGGCGGCTCAGGTGCGCTGTTTGGTTGTTGGTCTGTTCGCCGAGCTTGGCGGTTGGATTGCAAACGTTTCATCACCAATCGAGGTGAAACCATCAGTGCGGGGCTGAGTGGGTGAATTTATCCTATTCTGCCTATGCTTATGTAGTGTCTCACCAGCATCTGGTAGCTCTGAAGGTGGTCTTCGCGTAGTTTGATTGGTCCCCTGTGAATCTGGGTTGGTCTCAATCTCTTGTGTGTGGTTGGTTCGTTGAGCGCACTCAATTCGACAGTTCTGTCCTATGTGACTCAGGGTTCCGTGACTGTGTCGTCCTTTTGCTCGTAACGGCTGATAGACTGGATCAATGTCGATGTGTTTATTGATCGACTTTTGTGTGGAGTACCACGCCTCGGCAAACTCTCGTTCCCGTTTTGTTCTTGCGTGAGCAAGTATTTGAACATTGTCCCAATTGAACTTGTGTCCTTCTCTGTCTTCGTGGATTGAGACAAGTGACACTGGGTCATGTCTTCTGCTGGCAAGCTTGTGCTCGTGTATTCTGGTAGCGAGTTTTCTTCCAGTTTGGCCAACAGTGTTTGTCGCAGTCGTTACACCTAAGTTTGTAGACCACATTCTTATTCTTCACTGCATCCAACCTCCCCTATGGTTTCCAGGGTGATCTTCCCAATGTGTTTGTAGGCTTGAAGGCGACTGTAATTCCATGTTGCCGCAAACGTCGTGCGGTCATCTCCGTGACGTTTCTGATTTACAGAAGAGTACTCTTTCTCTGTTCTGGTTGCGTTGACAAATCAGCTTGGTGGTGGTCTCGTAAGCACCCCCACACGAAATCCCTCGAGTAGCCGTTATTTCGGAATGTCTCGTAAAGTCTTCGCTCCTCTTTCGTCTTCATCTCTGTTATGTTGCAGTGCGTCTCGATCCGCTTGAATGGGCTTCGAACACAGCTCTGTTTGTGGCAGTTCGGATGGTTGCTGTAGTAGTTGAGAATATTGTCTGTATGCGTTTCTTTCCTGTATACTTCAGTTTGCAGTTGGCCGTTTGTTTTCCTTGTGACGAGTACATCTAGGAACGCTAATTTTCTGTTCTCCTCCGTTTCCATTGTGAAGTGGATGTCGGGAAACACGTTGTTCAGCAGTTCATTCGCTCGTGACAGTTCATTTTCTTTAAAATAGCAAATGTGTCGCCCACATATCGTACTCCTATGTTCGGTGTGATATCTGGTGGCATGATCCGCTCCAGTTTCTGCACTGTAATTTCTGCGATGAGTTCAGAGACTGGTCACCCCATTGGCGCTCCGCTGGTTTGTTCGTAATATTCTCCATTGAACTCAAAGTAGGTTGTCAAGCCCAGATCTAGTAGTTCACATATTTCTCTCCCGAGCGTTCCGTTGATGTTTCCGCGGTTGTCCAGGAGTTCCGCAACCGTCGTCCTTGCTGCATTCAAATCAACCGATGTGAACAGTGAGGTTACATCGAAGGACGACATTATTTCCTCCCCTTTGATTTTCACGTTTTTAAGTCTCTCCAGAAATCGTCCTGCATTGTTGATTGAATATTGAGACCCATTGGTGAGATATTTCAGCCGTTTCCATAATTTTCTTGAAAGGGTGTACGTGGGTGTTTCTGGTAGGGAGATGATTGGGCGTAATGGCACCGTTTCTTTGTGAACCTTTGGAAGTCAGTAGAATCGGGCTATATCTGAGTCGTGAGCCTTCATTTTCAAGTACCCTTCCCCCGAAAATTTGTGACGATCCTTGAGTTTCTTAAGGGTTTTATTTATCTTGTTCGTAATTTTTGCGGTTTAGTCGTTCTGCAGACGGCGGTATGTGTTTGCGTCACTGAGCAGAGCGTTGGATTTGTCGATGTATTCCGGTTTCTCCAGAAAGCAGTACTCACTAGTACAGGCTACTGCTGTCTGGATACACAGTCTCTGAGTCAGTGATTCACTGAGCTTCAGTTGCGCTCCTTCAAACTGCTTTTGTTGCTGCTGCAATAATTCTTGAAGCTGACTAAACTAGATTGACATCGTGGGTTCCCGTTCGCCAACTGTAGTACTCGGTCTGAGCCTTCCAAGCTAGGGTTCACGTCAAAAACAACCACCAAAGGCGCACAAGGTATATTAACGCCCAAAACGAAGTCTAGAACATTTGTACAGCGCTTCATCTATATAGTGTAAGCGGCGACAACTTTTCTGGAAATTCTGACGCCTTCTGAATGCACCATTGGCAACCGGTATTCGGCCAATACTGCGTTATGATTGGCTGTTTTGGTCCAGACCTTCGGTCAATCAGAATTCGGCTTGATGCCGGACCGGAAACCGTCTCGAACTTTGGGCCAATCGTTTGCGGGATGGTATTCTCGGTCGTAGCATCGCCTAAATTCGGGCGGTAAAGTGGAATCCGTGTGGAATTCCGCCTAACAGACATCGATTAGCAGCCATACCTTGCAGTGTCTCCAACCAGGCGCAGTGGGGATCACGCAGCCCCCATCCTGGTAGAGGAGTAACACCGACATCGCCCAAACGTTTCGTAATGTCTTCCAAACCCCTCTGCCAGGTCAAGGGTTGGCCGCCTCTGTGCTTCCGCCACTCTGAAATTGACACGGGAAACAGCACTATCTTCGGCAAACTATGGTTCGGTATACGCACTTTATGGCCTAATCAATGCAGCTTCTAGTGCTGAACACATTCGTCAGAGGAAGTTTCTGTTGCACAACTGAAGACTCGATTTCTAATTGCCTCGTTACATATTCTCCGACAGCAACCTGCACGAGCTATGGTCCTGATACAGCGATTGTCAAACATCTGAAGACGTTTCAGTTCTGCTGCTTGGACAGGTCAAATCTCACAGCCATATAACAAAACAGCCCGCAATGTAGCCTGATGCACACGTCCCTTAGAATTCAGGAAAATACCGCTTTGACGCCATAGGTATCTCAAATTAGCAAGCGCGACCCGAGCCTTGCAGATTCGTGCATTGATCTCATCTGTCACACTGCAGTCAGGATTAATACAACGTCCAAGGTACGTAAAACGCTCCACAACTTCGAGTGCCTCCCTCTGGATTGTAAGTGGCGTGTTCAGTGACTGCATTTTCACGAGGATGACCTTAAATTTTGTGGGTGCAAAGTGCATACCAAAGGACGGGATGAATTTGATCAGTTCATCCAAAAACACCGCCTTCGAAGACGATAACGATATCGTCTGCATATTCCAGGTCGACAAGGTTTTCCTCAGAGGCTATTTGAACACAGGGGTTTTGAAGACCTTCCAGCGAGCGAGTAGACACGCCTGACGGACACCGCTTTGTGTATGGAAGCTTTTGGAGAGCTCTCCGTATACTATCACACCTCCGGAAGTCTGAGAATACAAGAAACGTATTATGTTCAAAAACTTTCGGGGCATCCCTCGATAGACAAGCATGTCAAAGAGAACAGACCAGTCAATCGAGTCGAACGCACCTTAGAAATCCAAAAATATTGCAATTGTGAGTCATTTGTACGTATGACGTTGTTTCTAGCACCTAACGGAGTGTGAAAATTTGGTCAAAGCAACAGTGTTTCACGAACCACCATAAGGCGACAAAGCACAAATGACGCCAGCAGTCTGGTTACGGCCGGGATTCAGCTGACCACACTGTGGTTACCACACTCACTACGAGCCCCTTTTTCAAAATGGGCACTGTCACCGAATCCCCCCCCAGTTGTCTGGGACAGTCTCCTTTTCCAAAATGCAGGCAAACAGATCATATACACGCTTACTGGGGATTTTACTCCCATCTTTGAGCAACGCGGGTGGGAGGTCATCCGGACCAGAAGCTCGGTGACGCTTGGGAGAAAATATGCCATCATAAACCTCCGAGGCCGTAGGTGGTTCCACGTTCACCGTCCAGGGTTCTACGTCACCTGTGGGCTCCAGATGGGTGCCAGCTGGCGGCCATGACAATTGTTGTTCGAAGTATTCGGCTCACCGGTCGAGGCGTTCTTCTTTGTTCAAGATGGTCACTTCCTTCTGATCCTTGAAGGTTTCCGGGGACCGGTCGCGCGGATCAACTGAAATAATCTCCGGGCATTCCCGGCTTTCTGTGTCCACCACACTTCACGATTGGTTCGCATGCTCACTTTCACTTGACGTCTGACAATTCGTCGAGTTAAGTTATGTTTGGGATCGGCTGGGATATTTCGAGATTTAAGCAGTGCCACTGTTCGGCCTGATATCCAGTAGCTCCGTGCCACAAGCAAAACTCCCATCACTGCGCGAAGAGGTGGCGATCTCGTCCCAGTATGAATTCACATCTGATGGTGGAGCATTTGGAAGGGACTCTAGAAGACGATTCTGGTAAATTCGTCTAACATCCAGATCTACCAGTCTTCCCAATGTCAGGCGATTTATCGGCACCTTACGCGGTCCTGGAAGACGAAGGGAGTGCGTGGTCAGAATCCACAAGTGTGTTCCAAAACGACCGGCAGTCACTTATTGATGCGCGCCATCGGTAACTGATGGCAATATGATCGATTTGAGTTTGTGGCCGGCATGCCGCTGGAGGACAACATGTGGCCAGACGACTTCGGCTATTTCGGAAGTTAGTACTGCATAAAAACAGCCTGCGATCAGCACACAGCTGAAGCAATCGTTCACCACTGTCCGTACGTACCGAGTCCAGTCCATGTCGACCACCTTATTGAGTTTCAGATGCGCTAAGACTGCCCACTTGTGCGTTCAGATCCCCAGCAACCACAACAATATCTGAGTTTTTAGCTCGCCGCAACAGGGCATTTAGGGCGTCGTAAAACCTGTCTTTGACGGCGTCGGAGCTACAGTCAGTTGGGGCGTAAGCAGACACGATACACAGACATCTCTCAACTTCTCGCTTGTGAGACTCCTTCATAGACGTTGCCGGACGAACCGCCCAGAGGCAACTATCAACAGGCATCCAGTCAATCAAGGATACTTCCGCCCGGTGACTTAGGACGATACCAACCCTTGCACATCCTGTCGCAGCAGCCTCTGGATCACCAGAGGTGCGCAGCCGGAAGCGAGTGGAGGGTGTTTGGGCGGCTAGCTCAACCACCGTGCTTGCATCTTGAATTCTTGTTTCTGAGACACAGCACACATCAATGCCAAGTGAGTCCAGTATGAGAGCAAGAGCAGCTTGTTGTCCTGCTTGCTTCCGACAAGCCTGAGGATGTCGGCGCCGGATGACGTGCAAATGTTGCATGCAAAACCCTTGCATGGCGAACGGGGTCATCAGTCCTAAGTGCTGGGCCTACAAGGGGAGAGTTATTAATAGGATGGAGAGGGGGAAGAAGTATGTGAAAGAGAAAGAAGGGAGGCGTCAGTAGTAGCCTGTTTTCGCTTACCCACCCTGCTGTATACAGCGTGTAAGGCGACCCGGCTGATGGCACCACGCGATGGCCGATGTGACATGAGTTTATTTGTATATGTGCAGTCCATGGTTGTACGTGGGCTGGGATACTCTCAGGGCGCCAACACCTAGACAGGAGGACGATTAGAGTCCTCAACCAAAGCCCTTGGCTCAAAAGCCTGACCGCAAGGCAGCGGTGTTTGGCTGGAAATGCAAGTACATTACCATTTTTATGGAACGCGTCGCCAGACATGTTCCAACCCCCAACCTGGGGGACCAGGAGACTGTGTTCGTCAGACCCTTAACCATTGACCAACCTGGCATAGGAGGCTATGCGATTGTCGGGCGGACATTCTCCAGTGTAGCTCAATGGGTCGCCGAGGTACACAAACCATCGTACCACGGTAAGGCCCAGTCTCTTCTTGGTGGACAGTCATGCGCATGACGAAGATTGCTTGGAGGTTGAATGGAAGCGACTTAAAGAAGCTATGCTGTCAGCTTCCAGAACTGTTTGTCCAAGCCACCTGACTCAAACACTGGATATCTTCGAGATCAGCAGGTCTTATTGTTGCCAGAAAGGCCATACTAGCAACTAGCGACTGTGATGGCGCATGCAGATCCCTCAAACACCGGATAATCAGGAGCTTGAACAATAACAGAGAACGCTGGTGGATTTTGAAGGCCTGGGTGATGAAGAAGGCTTTCGCTGCAGACATCAGTCGAGCCCTATTCCAGTTGGTCAAAAGAAAACCGGTGTCTTTGAAACAATATGCGGAAAATACGGAACGGCAGTTCATTCCTTCAATCATCGTCTTGAGCGATGGACTGAGCACTTCAAAGATCAGTTCAGCTGGTCCCCTTCAACACAACTGCTGGAAAAACTCAGCGGGCCTGAATGGGACGTTAACACCAGCCCGCCATCAACAACCGAAATCCAGCGTGAGATATCAATCCTGAAGCGCGACAAGGCACCTGGCGCGGATGGCCTGTACCCCGCACTCTTCAAAAAAGGTGGCGAGATCCTGGTGAGCAGTCTGATAACCATACTGCAAAATATTCGGAACGGAAACACAATACCAGCCGAATGAAGCTCTTTGACCGTCATCCCGGTTTTCAAAAAGGGCGCAAGAACGTCATGCAAAAACCATCGTGGCATCAGCCTAGAATCCGTCGCACCTAAGGTGTTCTTTGGCATCATTTTGCGTAGGTTGATCGATTATCAGAAGAGACAGATTCGTGAGAATTAAGCTGGTTTTCGCACTGACCGAGGATGCATTGACCATGTCTACTTTAAGACAAGTCCTTGAACAGTGCCACTCCTTCAAGCGTCCCAAGTTGGCCGTTTTTCTTGATTTGAAAGCTGCTTTTGATTTGGTCGATCGTGAGAAGTTTTGGCGGTGTCTGGCAGCCAAAGATGCCCCTTCCAAATTTATATCCTTTTGAGGGAACTGTATGCGAACTCTTGTGGGCACGTAGGAGTATACGGCAAGCCTTCACCCAACTTCAGCATGTCCAATGATGTAAGACAACGTTGTCCTCTTTCGCCTTTCCTCTTTAACTTTGTTATTGATGTGCTGCTTGAAATTCCTCTGCCTGCCTCTGAAACCTCGGGGGTCGAACTGCTCCTGGGACGTTCGCTCACAGACTTTGAGTATGCGGAAGATATTGCCCTCCTCGGTTCAGATCCATCAAAAATGCAAACCATTTTAAATAACCTAAATAACTCTGCTGCACGGTTTGGCATACGCTTGCACACCTGCACACTTGTACACCTGCAAAGTGTAAAGTGCTGCTACAAGACTGTGTGGGATCAAACCCAAACATCATGCTTGCGGACGAGCCAATCGACGTGGTAGATAAATTTGTTTACCTGGGCAGTTTTATAAGTACCGGTGGACCGGCTGGAGATGAGATTGTTTCTCGAATCTGGAAAGCCAGGATAGTTTTTGTCAACCTCTGAAACCTATAGCCCCGCACGGCGTCAGTTTGTCTGTCAAGGGCAGATTTTACACTGCGGCAGTGCGACCTATACTGCTCTATGGATCAGGGACCTGGCCCCTATGCGCATAGGACATACGAAAGATGTCAGTGTTTGACCATCGGTGCCTCCGAAGCATTGGTCGGGTTTGGTGGGAACATCAGATTAGGTACGCAGATGGCCTTAGGAAGAATGAACTCTCCCGTGATAGGTGAATTACTCAGGCTTCATAGGTTACACTGGTTAGGACATGTACTCCACATGCCAGAAGACCGTCTGCCTCACAGAGCGCTTTTCACCCATCCCTGTACTGGGCGGAAGCGACCTAGAGGTGGACAGTGTATGACCTGGCAACGAAGTGTGAAAATACTACCCAGTAGACTTAGCCTGGTTGATAGCTGCCGCCTCCCTGGATGGGGACTCCGGGAATGACCTCACCAATGGCTAATGACACCGGCAGAAATGGCCCAATGGCGCTGTGTGGCGCTCTTGCATCAAAGCTATCGCTTTCAATGCTTGGCTACCTAGTTCCCGAGCTAACTAAACATGCCTTCGCCTCCAAGGCTTGGTTGTACGTTCCACATTCCCGTTTTCCGGTGATCAAAACTGTAGCAGCTGGAACCAATGTGCCTATGGTACACGGTTTATAGCTGGTAAATTGAATTGAAAGTAACCCACACTGAATGCTGCAAGCTATTCGGAGGGAATGACATTCCGCAAACAGTATAATATAAAATAACTCTTCAAAAGGAATATCTTTCTCACTGTTTGTTTGTTTCTATCAAGAGGGACCACTGTGGAAGAGAGCACGACTGTGTCGAAACATTCGAAGTGATGTATCTTTGTGGGGAAATTGTATATTCTGATAGCACATTGGTGAGTGACGATCAAAAACCAACTTGATATAATAAAGGAGTTTTAGGGCCCCCAGTTAGACAATGTTTATAAATTATTAAGCGAGTTCAAGTCATTGATAGATCTAATTTCATGGGCGTGTTTACCCTGAAGTCGGCACACACGAATGGCAACAGCATGCATGTTTGTTTTTCCTAACTGCACCCTTGTACCCTAGTCTGAGTGAGACTACGGTGAAACTCATTCTTGGTTAGTTCAGTGCATCAATATTCACGACGACGCTGAGTGTGAACCAACGACAACATTTAGAACTTGGACCAGATGTATCATCTATAGTAGAGTGGACCACAAAAATTGGGGGAAATTCGGACGCTGAGCGAAAGAACGTCCACCACTTTTGAGATGGATTTATAAGAATGAGAACTACCTCACATTTCACAAAGAGTTCATAAATATTTATTAGGCTGTTTGTGCAATGTCTTCGACCACTCTACCCAAGAGAAGTAGAGAGGGTTACCTTGGGAGGACGATTTCCATTGGTGCCTTCGTAGGAGAATCTGACTTGCAAGAGAGCGCGGCGGAGCCTGAGCCCGTAAGTCACTGCAGTCAGATAATCATATTTTCAGCCCTTAGTGGATTTGGATTGTGTAAAACAAACCGAGTGCCAAGTTCGCCCTACGGCCACGTATGTCGGGAAAGGTCAAACAGGTATGATCCAGATATATGTCCAGTCGAGAACTTCGTAAGTTGTTTGAGTAGACTTCGGAAGAAGAGGAAACTGTCAGATTAGTGAAAAGCTTTGTCCGTAGAGTTTATGGGGTTGTTTCTGCGATAAGTCCAGCAGAATGACCCTTTTCCTAAAGTTTCCCCAGCCTTACATCCCAGGGGTCAGCGAAACTATTTGAAGGCCAATGAGGAGGAACTTGTCATGATACCGTTTTTGTTTATCCGCGATTTCTTAGGAGTTCTTAATCCACTGCCAATTCACATGATCTGCTCACGATTCACCTTCTCCTCTGTCTTAGCGACAAGCCTGCCCTGGAACTGATACGGCAAAACCCTCTGTCCTCATCCATCGCACTTTCGGCTCTCTAGCCCATTATTCTCAACCCACCCCGGAAAAGAAAGTACGAGATATTTTTAGTACCTACATATTTCCGGTCATGGCTACGTCTACCTTCCAATACTTCCCTCCAACACCGCAGCTGAAGCATTCACAGGCTCGACATGCCCAAATCTTTGCTTTAGCATAACTATTCCTTCCGTCTGCCCGTTTGTCTTCCTCAGAATTTCAAACCGACATAAGCGAACTCTCATCCAACTGGAACAGTTGAGCATATCTTATTCGGAGCCAGCCAGCACGTTAACTGAGAGTTTAGTGACGGTCCCCGCCGCTGATCATACCCGGCCCAGCTAAATTTGGTCAACCCATAAGTGAACAGGGTTATGCGTACGGTTGGCCCTAAACCATATCACACTACGCCTCAGACACACAGAGAGTTCGGTCTGCAATCTCAGGTGTTTGTACCCATCTGCACGCACCAGCTTTGCGTGCGAAGCCTACTGTAACCTGAACATCGATGTGACGGTCAGTCGATCGCATGCATTCACGACGCTGACCTTGGATAGCCTTGGGTTGCAGGTGCTGGTTCACATCAATACATTTTGAATAATGATTCACACACATATGAAGTTGATGAAAACTCGTTGACACTTCACTACTGGTTTCACCATACCATGCTTTCACCATGTTTTCACTTATCGTAATCACAGCCTGCACATAAGTGGGCTAATAAAAAAATCATTCAGCTGTAGCACCCTCTCGGTGCCTAACTGCCATGCCACCATAAGGAAGCACGAGGGCTGGGATACTGCCAGGTTGCCCAAGCCTAGACAGGGGAAGTCGAGAGGCAGAGGTCGGGTTCGAATCACGGGCCTTCCGGTCAGCAGATTCGCGCTCTAACCACTGAGCCATCTCACCCAGGATAGCGGCGATTCCAGAGGAGCATTATCCAGATCAGAAATCGAGCACCCAGAGATCACTGCCTGTTGTTCAGTGTCCCAGGGTTAACCGAAGACACCTCGAGAGGCACGCGGAATGATGACTCCGAGATACCACACGGTTATTTAGAGAGCCCCAGATCCAGGCCTAGGAGTCCTTTTTTGACACTAAAGATTGCAGGTACACGGACCCGAGGAATCTTGAAGACCAAGACCAATCCGTGCGGTGCTTACCGGTCCAGAGGACCCCATCAAACTTCTGAAACTTGGTTACAAGCTTAGAAGACAAACAGCCCAGGTCAATTATGTCCAGTTTTTCATCCCAGATAGATCACCTGAAGATGGAGAAGATGTGTTTGACAGTCGCAGCTGAAAGATATGCTTCACACTGGTGAAGATAACTTCACTACTAGGTATTTTCAGATAGTTCTAATGCATCAACTAGTTTGACAGCACCTACTTCCGCGGAACACCGGATGCCAACGGTAATCTCAAGCCTTCGTGGCTCGATTAAGGAAACCGATGAAACTGTTAGAGAAACAACATCAGCCGGATATAATTAGCGTTGCAGAAACTTAGCTCCACATATATATCGTTGCTTCAAAGGTTAACACAGACACACACCAGACTGTGTGACTGGATCGTTGCAACATCAAGCAAAATGGCCTCACGCTGTGCGTCAAAAGTCTCTGAATGACAGTCTCCTGTCAAGCGTATTTTAACTTAGCAATGCTTCTGGTAGATTCTTAGACTTCAAATGCTGTCAGATCCTATCTCGTGACAGGAGTGGGAGCGAATCCATACCAGTGGAATATGGGCTGATTACCCTTCTCCCACTGGCTGCCAAAATAATGGAGGGTCTAGTTACCAAGTCACTAGATGTGCTATTAGCCACAACAAGTTTTCTAAGTAACAGTCAACACGGATTTGGAAAGGCATGCTCTTGCGTAGCGAATGCGTTAAGAACAGCTAATAATTGCATATATCGCGGGTACCCCCATCTTTATCGACGCCATATGCTGTGATTCTTCAAAACCTTTGGTGGGGATTTCAGACCGTCTCTTCCGTTGGCTCAACAGCTATCTCACGAACAGAACATTCCTGGTGAGTGTAGACCGATACCCTGTACTTAGTATGGTCCCGCAACCATCTACACTCGGTCTCAAACTATTTAATGTTCACGTTAACCAGGCCTCGTCCCCAACACGTTCACCAGGCCTTTCAGGCCATATTAAAATCTGGTACCCGACTCATTGCCTTGATGATATAATGAAGCTGCCATTTGACTCAGATGTGCTTTATGGATAGAAATCAATACATGAGCTCAAATTCGGCACCCAAAAATTCATGACCGTCTTATACGATACCGATAGCACACTTCAGTGCTGAGCGAGACGTGAACGTTCATCCGCAGTGGGCTCATTCCGGCAAGCGACATTAACCTAATGCCTAAAACAGATTCCCAAAGCAATCCCAAATGAACAACTTTCAGTCGATTTACTCCAGCATTATCAGAACACTGCCAGAAGTCTGCATCTAGACTAATCTCACTCCTTGGGTACATGAAACTGAAGGCCACTAAAAGCATCAGAGGCCTAAAATATAAATCCTATGAACACAGATTTAAACAGCCTAACCTTTAAGATCTTACATTCTTCAGACCTCATCCTCACGTACACAGTACCCATACAAAAGACTGTTCAACTTTGCTACACGAGGTCACCCTTGCATAACCCGGCATAACCGCCCACTATGCAGAGAAAAATCCCTGTCAGTGAGAGTTACACCGGACTGAGCGCGCTTCCAGTTGAAGTAGTCCTTGCCAAAAACCACCACAAAATATGGGTCGCATAAAAGCTACACCCGCCAGTCACTTGTGCACCGTCGACTCCTGTTTGGTGGACAGTCGCGGGAAAAAAGTCCACGCATATCTGTCACTAGGTTCTATCTTTCTTTACTCTTACCAACTTTCCTACCTAAACTTGTCACCCTATCGCGGTGGTCGTGTTTCTGTGCTGCGATAATCCTGTGTGGTACCCTGGCTGTAACAGTTTCTAAAGGCTCAACCGTTCGAGGAGGGGCAAAAGAAAGCAGTCAAACCAAGAGCAGTGAGACCCCATACTACAATTAATAGACCAATTAGTAGACCATATCTTCACTTTGCGACAAGTGTTGGAACTGCGCCACTCCTTCCGACGACCAACAATAATCGTCCTCGATTTCAGATCTGTTTTTGACTCCAGTGTGTTGGGCAACCCAGATCAGTAATTCTGGAGTACACCACACGGGTCTCGGGAAAGCTCACTCTTCCTCGATAGATCAGGTGCTCACGCTTTACAGATTGCGCTGGTTAGGCTATGTGCTTCATATGCCAAAGAACCGTCCGCCGCATAGAACCCTCTTCGTCCAGCCTTGTGTCGGATGGTGATGATCGAGAGGCGGTCAGTCCTTGACTTGGCAACGAAGCGTGAAAGCCCTTACCATTCAACTCATTCGCGTTGGTAACTGCCGTCGCCCCGGACCGTAGAACTAGACAGATTCTGAGAGATATGGCTGTGCCAGCCAGCCAATGGCTGCCTTGCATCAAAACTATCGCCTTCACTGTGTAAACTTCAGTTCCTGCCATACTGGAAAAACGAATCTATTTACCGTCAACGCACAGATTGGGCCATCACCTCCAACACATGGTTCTCATTTTCTTGTTCTCCTTATCCTCGGTGAACAATGTAGCAGCTAGAACTACTGCCTTTCAGTGCACGGTTTGTGGGCTGAAACACTGAACTGATCTTATTGAATTTATGTGAATGACGCCAACCTCCTGCTACTGCAGGTTCTATGATTCCGGGGAATGAATGAAGGCTGCACCGGCACCACCTACTGTTACTATTGACCAGGCGTTCCTGCCGTCCACCATGAATCTGCTAAAATAGTTGATCCGCAAGAAACCGTTGAACTTGTAATTAAGTCAGCGAAGCATTCAAATGTCGTAATCTGGTGGGTGATTTGAATGCTCAAGTTGGCCTACTGATGCGTAAGGAAGTACATATTTGTAGGTCGATTAAGATTTTGCATGGTCTAAGATGCTGCAAGATATGGCTGCTAACTGATGTCAGTAGGGTTCTTACCGTCAGTTGCTACCCACGTTGTCTGAATGATTGCCTAGAGGTTTATTCACCTCGGAATGTTTGTGGTAGGATAGCACTCGGTCCGTTCCTCATCCATTTATTCTTTTTGTCACAACAAGATTTTCTCGTAAATTATGGTTGTACGGCAACGAGCCCTCAGTGTTAGATACTGAAGTTGTGCTGTCGACAATGATGTATGACCTAATACCAGTGCCCACCACTCATACAATGGTGAACGACTTCTTCTACGCGCTTATCATCGGCTGTTCCTACTTGGCCCGGACTTGCAACACGAACGCTCACACCATCATTTGGAAGCCAGCAACTGCAAGTCAGCTGAAGGTCTTTGCTTCAATATTGTCGTCCGTTCTGGGGTTGCTTCTGAACATGCCATGGTACAACCGCCAGCATCAATTCGCTCCTCACCCCCCGTTCATTGGATCGCATGGCTGACTCAAGGTCAATCATTTTGTCCTGTCTAACAGGCCTCCCTGGCCTAACAATGGAAATCGTCCAGGTGTAACACCCTTGCGGTGCCGGGCTACCATGCCACCCGAAGGAAGCACGAGGGCCGAGATACTACCAGATTGCCCAAGTCTAGACAGGAGCAGTCGAGATGCATAGGTCGGGTTCGAACCACGGACCTTCCGGTCAGTAAGTTCACGCCATAACCACTGAGCCACCTCGCGCTAACAGTATCGAATCGAACCAGCTCAGACGCCGTTGGGAGCACCGGTACAAAATGATTATGGCTGCACAATGTGAAAAAGACTATGCTCACAGCCTTCAGGGCCATTTCTCCGGACCCTCCGACTTAGTCAAATGAGTGTTGGATATCGTCGCGATAAGCGACTATTATTGCCGCCAGAAAGATCATGCGGGTAGCTGATTACTGTAGTGCGTACAGGTTAGCCAAACGTCGAATTCATAAGAGCTTAAGACATGTTAGAGCCCTGCTGTTTAATGGAGACCCAGGAAATGGAGAAGGCTTTTCTACTAATTTGTCATTGCACTCTGCTTTAACTCATTGGGTCAACCGGACCCAAGCAATTTGTAGTAACAACAACCATCTGCGGAAGAGATTGATCAGCATTTAGCTTGTTGATAGGTGGGCGGGGCACTTCTGAGAACAATTTGCCCGGACTCCTTCAACATAAACCTTTAAGACAGTTAACCGGAACGGCATTCAGAACATCTAAATCCGTGGTCCTTTTACATAACAGGAGCTTTGAATAAGTAGACTACCTGAAGACAGATTAACGCACCTTGTCCTCACTTATGTTTAAACCAAACCTTCTCATTGTTTCAGGTCGGTGGATTATTATCTGCCCGGTTGAGCATGGCAGACAAGCTCCCTCAAATTTCTCTATCGGTTGACATGCCGGAAGAACCTATGACTGACGAACGTCCTAAGGTTTCAGCACAACGCCCTCTGTGAGTTCTTGCAGCAGTATTTCTTCTGCCAAGGAATAGAGACATACGTCACGATAATATTTGTTGTGCTATCTTCAGCCACAAAACTATAACAGAAAAGAATGCATGGCAAGATGAAGGAGACCGATGAGGAAGCGAGTATTCATTGGTTGTGTATGTAAGGAATGCTGTGGTAACCATAAGGTCTAGATCAAAATCCGTTGTGCACAGTCTGGCAGCTCCTGATCACTCGATGATCACCAGCAATCTAGAGTTCGCGTTTTGCATTGCAACTCGAAATAAGTTTCATGGTAATGTTTATAGGGTCAGTACGATGACTACATTCTAGAAACTGCCTGAGAAGGAAGTTCAGTCGGGCTGCCGTGTTGTGTTCGACGAAGGATCTAGTGCGGTGATAAACAGAATAAGAACGAAAAAGATTGCGGACCCAGAAGCTAGGCTTTATTCATCCAATACTTTGACACTGCGAGCTGAAACGAGAAAAAGTGATTTAGCAATGAACGATGAAACGTTTTTAAAAACAGGGCAAATATGCAGCATTCACCCCCCGCAGAGATGAATATTCACAGGAGTTCGTTTTATAATTGTACAGTGTCAGGCCTCTCTGTTGCGCAAGAAATACGGTCGTGTCCGCTGTTGTTGTACAACCAACGGGTGTTCAGAAGAATTCGACATTTCAGTTTCCGAAGCAGTGGAGTCAGATAGTTCCCGCTTAATAAATGAATCAGTATTGGGCTGCGACTGCTGTTCTTTGGAAGGTGGAGTGATTTCAAAATCTGCGGAAGACGCCAGGTGAGGTAGAGAGGCCGTTTCTTCCATACAGTTAGGGTGCCGGACATATGCGTACTCAGGGTTACACTCCAGGAGCTCAGCCTCTTCGACTATGGGGTCGTACTTCGTAGTGTATTTCGCCGCATCAGAAACCAACCACTGCGCCAATGATGTACCGTTTTCGGATTTCCGATTATGATGAAACATTCGCTCGTGTGGAGTGGCACTGGTGGTGGTGCACAACAAGAAACGAATCGAATGGAGCGCCTCTTGTAAAACTGTTTCCCAATGTCTGATTTGAAGACCTTTTGATCGTAATGAAAGTGTAATAGCTTTCCACAAAGTTCCATTTAATCGTTCCACTTGACCGTTCTCCTTTGGGTTGTACGGAGTGGTCCGACTGGCGGCAACGACTTTTCATGAAGAAATCGCTTAACCTCATCCGAAATGAATGATGAACCGCGATTCGAATGCACAAAAATAGGCAGGCTAAATGTAGCAAAATGCGGCACGAGACATAATATCACCGTAGACTGACTTATATCTGGACACGGATAGGCGTATGGAAAACGGGAATACTCGTTTACTATCGTCAGTAGATATTTATTTCGAGTTCTTTGAAGTCAATGCTTAAACTTTCAAACGTTTGTATGGCTTTGATGAGTGCCCCATAGATGGCTTGAAGAAACGTGGTTTTCACTTCGCACACATGACATTGCTTAATGACAAAGCAGACGTCCTCTTCGGAGAATGGGAGATTCTTGGCACGAACGAAATGCATCAGGCGTGTTGCTCCAGGATGGCACAGAGTTGCGTGTAAGCATTTTAGATCTTGATGAGATGAAGTGTTCGCACAGACACTCCGAGAGAGCGTGTCAGTGGCTTTGTTTTTGGGTGCTTGGTTTGTAGGTTACGTCAAAACAAAAGGGCGATAACTCTACAAGCCATCGTCGAATTTTGTCATTTTTTGTTATTCCTTTTTGTCGTGTTGAATACATGAACTCAACGGACCGCTGATCGGTTGCAGTCTTGAAATGGGTCCCGAGTAGGTAATGCTTCCATTTGCGCACTGCTTCGACAACTGCGCACGCTTCTTTCTCAATAACAAAATGATGTTTTTCACTGGCAGACAGTGTACATGAGAAGAATGCGACCGGTCTGCCATCTTGATTGAGTGTAGCGTAAATCGCAAAATCAGACGCATCAGTTTGGAGTATCAGAGGTATTCTCGGATCGATAGTGACCACAGTTGCATCCACCAACTCTTGTTTGAGACTTTCAAACGCTTTCATAACGGACTCAGGGACTGGAAAGGTTGTATTGTGAGTAATTGGATAGATTTTGTCAGAGAAACGGCTTATCCAACGAGAATAGTACGCGAACAAGCCAACTACACGTTGTTGATACTTTATGTCCTTCGGAACGGGCAGCTCTTACGAGACCCTGAAACGTTCAGGGTTTGGTCTGATGATACCTTCAGTAATTTCATAGCCATGGAGTCTGAGTTTAGTGGTGGAGATTGTGCTCTTGTCGTGATTTAACTGAAAGCCGCAATTTTGTGCCACGGCAAGAAAACGCTGGAGATTTCGGTCGTGTTCTTGATTCTTTCCACAAATAGTGACATTATCCACATATGCATATGTTCCGCGCACATTATGTCATCTATAACCCTTTGAAAGCACGGTTACTCCGGACTGTATTCGGCGAAATTGATAAAGATTGTTGCAAGACTCAAAAGCCGTGTAGATTCTGTCACTTTCTGTAATAGGTATTTGATGATACGCACTTTCAAATCAAGCGTGCTGAGAATACTATATTGGGCTAGATTACTACTCATATCCTCAATTCTGGGGAGTGGGTAGGCGTCTAGTCAACAACCATTCGTTTCTTCTGTCGGTCATTTGTCGTGACGAGCACTTGCGCTCTCCATGGATACTTTGAGGGTACAGTGATTTGTTGATCGAGTAAAAGCTTTGCTTCAGAAGCAATGAAAATTCCGTCGTCTGCAGAATGTCGTCTTGACTTTATGACAATGGGCTTACATCTTGATCAACATGCGCAAACAATATGATGGGTTCTATTTTGGCAGCGATTAGACCGCAAAGCGAGAACGAAGGTTTCTTACCATTGAAGATGTCCAGAGATTTGTGAAGTTCAAGAAAATAATGCCCAAGTAGAATATCCGCACAGAGATCACGTAATAGTGAAGACTTGAAAAAGGGTCGCACGCTTTGTTTATGTCGCAATGTTAAAAAGACAGTGTCCAAGAATGAAGCCTTTGTGCTGGATGGATGTCAAAGTGATCTCAGATGACGACGGTAGCACAGGCCACTGATTACGACGGACTACACTTTCGGAAATGAAACCTTCTGAACCACCAGTATCAACGAGAGCTCGAAGTGGGACACCATTGGCTTTCACACCGGCGATTGCTTCTCTGAGACACTCTGGGGCCCGAGCACTGATGCAAGATAGTGCACTTAAAATGGATGAGGTGTTTCTCAGACCAGTTGCAGATCTGCATGCCTTTAAAAATGTCCCTTCCACAATTTTCGCAGGTCGCTTCTTTAGTGTGGCATTTGTAACGCGGGTGACGAGCATAGTCACAGAAGAAACATGAAGACCCAATACTAGCAACAGCCATCTGTTCGTGAGATGAGAGAACGTGGAGACCTTGGTACGGTAGTACAGGGGAGTTAATTGTTCTGCAATAACGACTGTTACTGTTTTTGCGTTAGTTCGAGCGATTTTGCATGATCGTAGGCGGTTTTAAAATCCAGCGACTTTTGTTCCAATAGCCTCTGCCAAATAATGTTTGAATATAGTCTACCAATAAATGCGTCTTGTAATGCTTCATCGCTATGTTGTTCTGCCCCGACATCGAAGCTTTTGCACAAATTGATCAACACTGTGATCTCCGTCTTGTTTACAAGTATTCAACAGATGCCGGGCGAATATTTCATTTTTCGGTTGAACGTAAATTTTTCGCAAAGTTGTAATAGTTTAGTCATAATCCTTACAGTGCTTAATGAAGCTGCAAACACTAGGAGCCACGTAATTGAACAAGGTCTTCAGTTTATCTGGTGAATGAGAAGCAACGGAGTCAAGGAAATTCGCGAAAGTACAAAACCAATGCCCCCAGATATCTGCCGAGTCTTGAGTTTTGGGATCGGTATCGAACCGTTCAGGACGCAAGAATCGATTCGTTGTTCGATGAAACTTTTTGGATGAATAAATTGTTGTATTTGACGAGGAATAGAGCGTGGTGCCAGAGTAGGAATGGAAAAGACTGAGGGCCCAGAATCTGGGCTATATTCATCCAAAACTTCGACACCGCGAGTAAAAACGAGAAAAAGTGAATTAGCAACGAACGATGAAACGTTTTGAAAAAACAGAGCAAATTGACAACATGCTGGCCTCTAATCAAAGGCTTCAAAAAGATCCAGTTGGATCTTTTAACACGACTGGCAACCTCTTCCGTATGTCACTCTTGTCTAAAAGTTCTTGTTTGTACAGGGGACTTCGGTAGTATCTTTAATGTTCCTGATTTGTTTGATGGACAGTCTGCCGCGCATTCTGCATTTCATACTATTTCAACCAACATGGTCGCACTTGAACAAGGATTACTATTTTGTCATGAAAATGATTAGCAACCAAAAATGGTCATGTAAAATGTACGAAACTACTTAGGGGAACATGGGAAACAGTCGTCAGATTACTCGAATTTCGTCACGTCTGGCGAGTCATACGATCGATATTTTGACAAAGAACGTATTTGAATGATATTTTTGACGTTCCTTGTTGAGGCGAGACTTCGTATCGATCCCGTGTCCTCCAATAGTATGATTTACCGGTGAAGCAATAGGAATAATGATTAGTACTTCTTAGACAAATCGTAGTAGCGTGTACCACCTGGCTGTTCGGTCCATAAAGCCTTACTTAACTTAAGTGACTTCAGGCACCTATTTCATCGGATGCGTGTTTCAGTTGGCGAACAATCCTCACAATGCCGCTATGAAGAACTTACTTATGAGATGATCGATAACTTCACCTCAGGTCTCTACTAATTATGCAGAAGGACAGAACGACACAAACTATCCGTACTAGATGTCGAGCACTACCAAAATTTATCGAACGTAATCTTCTCCGATACCTTGCAATTCGTAGATGGTTATGCAAAACCTAGAGATTCAAAATAGCCGCGTAGCGCCAAATGCCCATAAACCCCCATGGTAACCTTGATCAAATGCAGTAACCCCCCTTCAAAGTGCCTGTATTCACAAATTTGTATAGGTTCTCCTAAACCTCCGGTAGAAGCTTTTTGTTCTTGAAAACACCGTTTGAAGTCCAAGGCAACGCACTGGAGTTCGTGGAACGTTTTAACTACCTTGGAAGTTGTATACGTTGTGGCGCCATCGTGATGAGTGAAGTCATTGTGAGAATCCCGAAGGCTAGAACCGCGTTTGCATTGAACTTCAAGGACCGTGTGTAGCATACTACAGTTCGGGGTCGTTATTCAAGCGTGAGAGCAACATACAGGTTTCTTCTTGAATCAGCAGAACTTACACTAAGATAGTTATGCGCTGTGTACTAAAGAACCACCAAAACACTGTCTGCCTAGACACCGCAAACTTGCTAGTATGGGTGTAATATTTTGAACTTCGTCTTATTGGCTTTTGAGATTATCCATTTTCGCCTTAAAGTGCTGATATTGGAATGGCTGGCGACGCTCCCTACTGATCTTTCGTTGCGCTTTTTCACAACCTCACTTTTATATCACATCATAAGCAAGTTCAATCGGCTTTGTCTGACAACTTGTTCGTAAATAATGTGGACACCACATGGATTAATGAGGATCGAAGCACCTATTCAGTGCTTACTTCTCTAGGTATAACATCTGATCTTGACGCAACCCTTGTTACATCTAGATAAATGAGATCACTGCGGCAGTGATGCATCTCAGTTCCCGGAGTAAACCAGGAGCTCTAACTTGTATCCAACGGAATCTGGGAGACTTATTTCGAGCCGAGTATTTAGAAGGGTGAGTGGAAGATAAATGTACCTGTTTTTAATGTGTATAGGTTTGGATTTTCTCGCCATCCGTCTGTCCGTACACGCGGTCAAGTTGCTTGCGAAGTCACAAAATCCACTGGCGTGTGTGAAAAGTACCGAAAGCATGCAGCTAAATTGATCTAGTCGCTAGGTTTTTTGTCCGTCCAACTGAGTTTTGAATTTGCTCTGGGACTAGGGGACGGCTGCTCTTCAAACGCTGTAGGAATTCAGGAAGTTCTGTAGCGGGTTCATGGCTGAGGACACGTCGCTCTGGTAAAGGATAATAGGGAAGTATAGACGTAATACACTACTAATAAGGTTTTTGAAAACTCTACGACAGCCCACGACCGGTTTCGCCCTTCTTGTGGCTCATCAGGTAGGCCCAGTCCCCGAGTTTCCATCAACCTTATTTTCTACCTGAACCCAGATTGGACTGATTCCGACAATTACACTCATTTGCAAGTCAACTTGGTTTTCACGGGAGACTCAACTGAATGCTGCACGAATGCCGCCTCGTGTTTCAGTTGGTACGATATTCGAGATATCGTGATACATGAATGGGCGTAATACACGTAATAAATGTAATACGTGTATTACACTATACATGTATCGCGGTATCTCGAATATCGTACCAAATGAAACATGAGGCGGTCTGGTGCAGCACATTCAGTTGCTTAAAACGTCATAAATGAGAGATTCAGCTGAGTTCCAGGCGAGTCTCCCGTCAAAACCCAATTGGTGTGCAAATGAGTGTATTTCCATAATAGGTAAGTGTTTTTGACGCTACAGAGAACCTCAACTGAGTCGATCGTACCACCTGGAGTTTTACAGGTGCGACTTCCGATAACAGGTATTTGTCCACCGCAACCCTATAGCATCACACAGTTTGCTAGCCATTTTTACCGCGGAATAAGTATATATCAGTATAAGTAAGTGTATAAGTATGCGAGTATATACCACAGTAAATATATGCATGCGTTCATGTATATCATCGGCAGTCCTTACACTTATTCTGCACGATTTCCGTACCACCAGCAGCATATCTTCAACTTCGAATTCACGAGGTCTCTCTCTGAACCTTATTATACAATTTACCCTGGGGCGATTATCGCTTCCAGTTGAAAGTCCACTTTCACTTATCCCGTACGTTTAAGTAATCCCCATTGGCAAATGTGAACCCACATATGGATCTCGAGATGACGCAGATTTCAAATCTCAATCTGCCAAGTTCGAGTCCGCCTGGGACCTCTCAGTTGTTGTGTCCTAGGAGACTAAGCCTCTTCCGTGCTTCATTTTTAGACCATGTGCGCCGGAATTACACCGTAGTGGATAGACGACATACTGACTAACATGAAGCTTCTTGGTGGATTCTTGGCTTGGTTCACATGCATCGGTTCTGCATCCACTTTTGTCGTCATTCCACATAGAGATTTCTTCGCAACTAATTTTATCTAATAACCTTTCAGAGGCATCGGACGATGGTTGGCGATGACGCAGACTGCAGCGTATCGGCAATTGGTTCCGGGTAACGACACTATTACAGACAGTGAATTGTTTCTTCACAGAAGCCCGGAAGACATGTGGATGGCACTCCCACAAAACGGTAAACGTAAGTATTCAGCTTTGATGAGCTGTTTTGCTTCCTTAATAGCACATACACTACACAAGACAGATGCGACAAACGAGTCGTATTCACTTCCTTTTGTGGGCCACTAAGTTGTTTACCAAATGCAATGGTTTCTGCAGCAGTAATTTTCCTATGTATTGGGGACATAAATTGGGGAGGACAGTTTTTCCAAGTTCGTCGTAAACACGTGGCCTTGTCTCCCAATTTTCCTAGTTACTTGTCTGTTAGTCCTCGTCCAGGCAGGTAACAACCGCTAACGCACCAAAGTATTCAAACCTTCGCTCCTAGGTCATGGTTTGATCTCCTTTGAATCATTTGCATTCAGTTTGCAGTTGGACGGAAAGTACTTTCTGGAGCAGGTGCTCCCGTGACACGTGAGCAGTGTCCCCGGCTGCACTAGGTCAAACATAGATTGCTTATCTTGGTGGTCTGGATAGCTTCAAGCTGCATTTTATTTCCAATCGACTTAGAATGAGTATATTCGTGTTTCAACGGAGGATACTACTTAAGAACTGGACGCGTGTTGCGCGTCTTGCCCCGGTTTTCTGTTCATTGCAGAACATACTTCATGGAGGTTATTCCTGAAGCACTGCGCAGAGTTCTTATAGGTGGTGGTGGGCAGCCTGGTCGAACTAACTGGGGTCTCCTATCTTCATGGCCGGTGCCTCACATTATGGGACATTCAGATCCAGGTTTGTCACTGTTTGCTTACTGTTATAAATGACTCCCATACCAGGTACATATGCAGAACTGAGAGATGTAAGGCTTGAGGCCGCTGTGATCATCACAACTTAGAGTCAAGCAGGCTTCTTCTACAAAATTGTCGCCATGTTTTATCTCAGTTAATTGGAATGGCCCTGCTCTACTACATCGCTGTCACGCCTTCTATCACTTGCTGTTTACCTGAGCATTAACGCATATGTTACGCATATACTGGTCGTATAAGAAAGTAGCGTATTGGACTCATGATGCTTTAGTAAATAAAAATAAAAATAAATCGTTCAGCTGTAGCATCCTTTCGGTGCCTAACTGACATGCCACCAAAGGGAAGCACAAGGGCTGGGATAATGCCGGGTTGCCCAAGCCTAGACGAAGGAAGTCGAGAGGCAGAGGTCGGGTTCGAACCACGGACCTTCCGGTCAGTAAATTCGCGCTCTAACCACTGAGCTATCTCACCCCTGGTTCCTTATTAGTCAGAGCTCGAGATAGCTTAGTTTTTAAAGCGCGGAATTACTGATCGGAAGGTCCGTGTTTCAAACCCAATCCCCGGCTCTCGACTGCCCCTGTTTAGATTTAGGCAACCTGACGGTACCTGGGTCCTTGCGCCTGCTTCGGGTAGCATGGCAGCTAGCCGCCGAATGGGTGTTACGGCTGAGTGATTATATTATTATCATTGATATATAAGTCAGTGCTACCAGCCCCTGAAGGTATTCATCGATAGCTTTCAAAGATATTCAATGGCAGCTTCATCTCTAGCCTGGTGGCATTTCATTGGGCTGATGTTTGGGCACCGAAAGGTACATACTGCCTCCCCAAACCCTACTGAGGGAATGACGCAGTTTCCCCTCTACACTTGTTATGTCCTTGCACTTTTGATAATCATCTTTTCCTCAACACTTCACGAAACCCTCCAATACTGTGGTCAAAGAAAAATATAGAAACTAAGCGCTGAGCTGTGTTTCATCCTATTCTTGATTATCGCAATGAGAAAAGACAGTGTTATCATGTCAATTGCAGTTTGCGTCTTCGATGTAACCGAGTTTGCCCGATACCACCCCGGAGGAATCGACGTGTTGTTACAAAATGCAGGAACTGATGCAACGGAAGCCTACAGAATGGTAAGTGTCGATTTGTGAAACAAATAAATGAAGCTTTGGTCCTGCCGCTACCAATCTGTAATTAGCTCAGAGGAAAAAGAAATCCATACAATGATTGAAAATTCCGTCTGAGAAGTCATCACTCGAGAAACCAGTTAACACGTTCCACTTGATGTGGACTCTGTGATGGAACGATAAGTGGCACCCTATCCTGTCTAAGTGCCAGTTAATCACGCTGCTGATCAGCCGCTCGTGGCCGAACAGTTAGGTGTTCAAACTACCGGCCAAGAGGTTGCAGGTTCGAAGCACCCTGATGTTTCGTAAGATGTGCACTGCTGATGATTCCCAGTAAGGATAAAACAGCTGTATGGTGCTCCTCGGTTTTTCGGCACACATCGGCTTCGGTTGGACGAAATATTCATTGAAAATTCTGAAATTTCCTGATGCTACCAACAATTTAAGGAGCGTTTGAAGTTTCCTGTAAACTTTGAGACTATCCATATTGGGAACTCATGCCCATAGAAGTCTGTCTCTTTCTTATGGAACTTGGTAGTCGACTTGCTAATTTTTATCCATATCTCTTACATTTGGGCATGAGAACGAAGAACTGTTCGTTTGAGAATCTCATTAAAAAGTAAAAAAGTTGTTTGTTGGTGTCCGTTAAGTAGTCCTCCGCTGTATACCGTTTTAATCGTTAGCTGAGCGAACGTTAATGCTTGCTTGGATGGCAGTCTAAACTGCCTACTAAACTAGTTTTCGTGAAGTGCAGTAGAAACCTGGGAATTGAAAAGACCTTACAAACAGGTATTGTGAAAGTCCACTCAGGTTTCTGAAGATAACGGATGGACTTTGATAAACTCCATTTGACCAACGCAGCTAAACTCTCGAAAGCAACTGACCCGATCAAGCAGGCCGGTTACTAGCATTGGGTTCTGTCAAATTGTCTTTACAAACGACCCTAAATGAATCGCTCAAATGCAGTCCATTATGAAGTCCTGGCCTGTCTTCACTGCGTTCATATTAGTGCATGAACAATCATGGATAATCACCTCGCGAAGCTTGCACGAAGGTCTAGCAAAAGTGTAGTCACGTGGATAGGTTTTGAGCGCAGGGAACGCTTGGATCCGGAACTTCTGTCACGTGGTGGGTCAAGTTATGGAGTTGGTCTACAATTCATGTGCTCGAAACATTTCTAAATTGTTTGAAGTAGAAGTGCCCCTAACCAAATTGCTATATTAAGGCCACCATTCATTTTTACACATCTATAACGCGTCCCAGTCTAAAGTCTTCAAAATCGAAGCTAATCCGTTAATGCAAAATGGAACGAACCTTGTTCTTATTGTTGCCGGCGATCGGTGATCATTCTCCACTCGAATTATATATATATATATATATATATATATATATATATATGAAGACAAATGAGTATCGCTCAAAGAACCTGATATAAGCGTGCCGCCTCGTTTTTGGATTGAAGTGAACATCCATTGTTGACTTGTTCGTTTGACTTTGTGTTCGTTAGTTTGGCTTTCGTATCGTGCTGCATCTCTTGCGCAGCAATAACTAACCTGAATGAGTCGCATCCGCTCCAGTCTAATAACTACCTTTTAATCGCTCTACGGACAAAACTCTCAGGATTTTCTACTGAAAACCGAATTAATGGTTACTGATGAACTTTTCAGTCTTCGTGACTAAATTCATTTGGTACAAAACGCGTTCCACTCAATTTCCTCGATATTATCCAACTACAGGCTCACTCGTACGTCAATGTGAACATCATTGAAAAGTGCCGACGGGGATTCCTACGCCGAAGCCAAACTGGTCAAGCTCGCTTTCCCAACCGTGAGTCCACCGTCCTAGTTTGTGATGCAAACTATCATTAGTGATGCATCCGAGATGATATCGTCTTCACTCCAGTTCAACTAGAAAGATTAGTTAGATCCTTGCTGTGAACATAACGAAGCGCTCAACTGTGTGCTCTTTTCGGCACATGGCTGCCATGAATGATATATTTTCAGTTTACTTATGTACAAACAGGGATGTTAGGGAATGACTAGGACCACAGATTTTCACCCGCCTGTGGCGCTTGGCCAACGATGTTTGAATGTGTTTCCAGCAGCTTTTATCACTTTATGAAAGAGGTTTCCGCATCATCGGGTGCAAACACTCCCGGTACTCAGTACACTGTACCATCTGCAGTTGAGATGTACTCCTGCGTCAGGATTGTGTGATGATGTGTCAGACCCCATTGTCTGGTCCGCCACGGATGACTGCGTTTTAATGCCAAGCTGGAAGAAGAGACGAGAAAAGATACTCGGATGAGGAAAATACACTCCCTCAAGCAACGTCTAGAGCCACTAACGTCGAGATGGTCTGTGAACTTTCACTCTATTTTTCACCTTTCGATCAGTACAGCTAGTCCCAGTCGTGTTCCAAAAATTCTGTCATGCAGGTCGCTCAGTCTGCCATATCGGCCTAGCTTAGTCAAGTCAAGTGGAACCCGTTTAACTTGACCGCCGATCAGTAACTCTGGGATAGTAGCAAAGGTTGCTGAGATTGTGATATTCCTTCTGGATTAGGGGTCCCAGGCAATCGTTTTGGAAGACAGGGAATGGTCCATATATACTCCTTGACTGCAGGTATGGAAGAAGAACATCCATACCGCGAAGGGGCGTTTTTTTTTATAAGGGACAGTGCAACACTTCAGTGGTTGCTGTTCTGTTGCCACTTCCTCGTCAGTTTATTCTAGCTCATTCGATGGCACTTTTTAGTAGCAGAGAGATATCTTTTCTGAGTGTGGATTACCTTTAAATTAAAAAGGAAGCGAATGAAGGACGTTACAAAAATCCTGGGCGCCGTTGGTGCTTTTCGGCTGGGGCCCACGTGACCCTCCCTGTCAGTGGCATTCATCCTGTCAGTTTCTGTCCAGCTTGCTTGACTGAGTGTTGGGGTGTAAGCTCCTCGGGTGTTTGTGATTAGTCAGCTCTAGTTCACCCTGTGATGATGATGATGATGATGATGCACCCCCACACGTATGTCTTAATTTTTGTATCTGACTCTTCTTTGATGTTATTTGCTTCGTTTATGTCTGACTCTTACGCAAGCAAGTTCTGTACTACATTAGTTACTGCAGTTGCAGTGAATGAATCCGTCTGTTTGGGTGTTGCCAATTTGGAACTCTCTGAGAGAGTTGCGGCAAGCGGGTTTCTCTTGTGAGTTAACGAACTGTTGTGGCCAAATCAAGTAGCTCCAAGAGAATACCGATAAATATCATGCACGTGTATGTGATCGACCTGTGCACCGTAGACCTTTTCAGCTGTTCAGCACAGATTGATCAAGCTTTACACGACAACTTTTTACAATGAGACTTGCAAACGGTAACCCCTACTCGCAATAATCTGAGTAGTGACTCGTACATCCTTTATCTATCTTCTGACAAGTGGCGCTAAATTACCTGTGCAGGCGGTTTACCCCCACTGGTGATAAGCTATATTTATCCTATAAATATAGTTTTTAATACTATTCTCGAAGATTGTGGGTTCGAATCTCTTTGGGCTTTGTATGACTCCCAATTTTGGCGGAACAGGTGTGTGAACAGGCTCCAAACCCTGTTAACTTTCTTTCTGGACCTAAAAATTGGAAAGCCGTAATGATACCTCTGCTAATATTTCGCATACCATGAATTCTGAATCTGACAAAGCCAGTGGAGTAATTCCTGTACAGCAGGTTACCTCTGTACCGACACCCACATATAGTAGCCGTCGTTGACGATTTGATCTACTCGGTCGTTCACATATGAGCTGATGACTGATGGATTGGGGGGTGGGATAAGTGATATCGCTGTCCGACAGCTGCGAGCCGTCGCTTTTTCAGAGGTCCCATTATTGTTGAATCAGTTAGTTAACCTAGCAAAACATTACGATCCTTTCAGATCGTTCGATTGGATGTATACTGAACTCTAACACAAGAGTATTTTTTCTGAAACGACACGAGTTCTTACTTATTATCCTAGAGGTTATATTCAGAGTTAAAAAGAAGCAAGATTGCAAGCTCACTCTATAGAAACCTGACTCGTTGAACTTATCGCTTTAAAGGGCACAGTTCGGTTGGATTGTAGCTGAATGCATCTCAAAGTTGACACTCCTTGGATTCTACTAATCCATGCAGTCGACCATCTGTCATCTGCCCAATCCCCTAAATGCTTTTCGAGCAAGGGGGTAAGGGATTTTTCTCCGTTCCGTAAACTTTTCAGACGTCGTGATTGGCTGTTTCCCTGCTCTTGCTTTCCGGCACCCTTTTACACTGTTTTTAATCCTTAGGCCTGATACCGATGCGTATCTACTGCGAGCGCCGAAACTCACCGTTAAACGTGATCGTACCATGGGTTTTCTTCATTTCAAGTTATTGCTTCATCGGCTTTGTAATTATTATTCCCGCTTTAAAGCACAATATGTGCTGATTGGATATTTTGGGTAGTCGGCAGCTGGTGTTCCAGTTCTGCCTGTTCAAATATATTAATTTTCATGCCTCAGTAGATTGAGCTGACGCGATTTGGTATAGACGTGAACTGTTATCGGGTCCAATCGGACCCGACCTTACCATTCTCGTGGAATGTGTAATGCCTACTGATGCCATTCACCCGGGAGCTTTTTTGCTCGTAGTTTCTGTTTGACTTTCGGGCCTAGGAACGAGTAATGGAATGTTATCGGTGCATTACTTGACTCAACCTCTCAGTTTTTTTTCAAATCTACTGGTAGAAGTCAAGTAAAAGGTAATTCTATCGTCCCGGTTGGGTGGTACGCAGCCATAAACAAAAGCCGGATAGATATTATTGGCCAGCGTGTTTTTGGTCTGGGCATGTTTAGTGACTCTCTGTCATCCATATGCCTACGCACAGTAGCAAATTGCCACAAGTTACTTGGATATATAGACTGGAATCTCAGTTGTGCTGCCAGGTGGATACCACCAAGAAGAGAGTTACTCGACCTCTCATCGGCAGGAAAACTTCCGGGGTTTCGGCCGAGTGGAAGGCCATCATGGACTACTAGGCGGATGGCCTCTCCGATTGCTTCTCGATTTGGAGTTACTGTTCGTGGCTTCTGCTGATTGTTCAAGGATCTGCAATACCAAGAAAATCGCTCGGGCACTGTTTCAATTTGGGCATAAGTTCACTCAAATTTTTGTATTCATAAGATCAATGGATGTGTCTTACGCGTTACCTGACCATCATAGACAGTTTTTAAGGCGGCACACTGCTTTTTGTGTACTGATTTCAGAATTACTACCGTCAATGATTCCTTCGCGGGCTCCGAATCCGCTGCCGAAGAAGCCCAAGTGAGTGCCAAATTCTGTCACCTATCTGTTTCTGAAGCCGAAACAACTAAGTAGCTCAGATGAAGAGTAATTTCACAAGACTAAAACTTCCTTCTGAGAAGTCGTCACTTAAGGAGCCAGACATTGCGTGACCACGTGATGTGGTTTCCTTGACTGGAGGGTGAATGGCGCTATGTCTTGTCTAAGTGAGGATTAATCACAACCCTGATCAGCCACTCGTGACGAAACGGTTAAGTGTTCGACTGCTAGTCGAAAGGTCGCGTGTTCGAAACTCTGAGTTTCGTGAGATGCGCACTGCTGATGATTCTCAGCAAGGAACAAACAGCTGTACAGTGCTTCTCGGATTCTCAGCGTAGATTCACTGATAGGACGAAATCTCTCTTGAACTAGGATTTCATTGTTCCCATACAAAAAGTAAACGATACAGCTCTCATTAGTCTCCTTCTGCTAGAAGACATTTTGTTATCTATTAGGAAGCAGCAGTACCGTATTCTCTGAAATGTGCATTCAGAGACGTTTAGGCCACCCCAGCGAACGAGAACAGCGCAGTCGTTTAAGGATCCGCTTCCAAGCTGAAGAAAGTTGGCTTTTGTGTCTTTGTTCTAGAACTTAGGCTATCCATGTTCAATTTCCCTTCAACTATATCTTACACGTTGTTTTCAGGTTTTGGAAGGCATTTAATGTTTACTTTTGTTCGAATACAGGTCTCCAGTATGCGCTCTCTTATGCTTTTACTACACCTTAAACTGTCGTTGCTGTGTACCCAGTCTGCTCTGCTGTCGTCAACATATGGGACTGAGTAGGATGACATCACGAACCGTTTTCCCACATTATTGTCTTTGACGGCTTTTGATTTGGAAATGCATCTCGTTGTAGCATCTTGTCAGCCTTAATGTGTAATCTGCTCTCCTGAGCTCAAGATAGCTCAGTGGTTAAGGTGCGAACTTACTGACCGGAGAGCCCGTGGTTCGCACCCAACTCCGGCATCTCGACTGCTCCTGTCTAGGCTTGGGCAACCTGCCAGTATCTGAGCCCTCGTGCTTGTTTCGGGTGGCATGGCAGCTAGGCACCGAAAGGGTTTTGCAGCTGAATTATTATTATTATCACACCCTCTATTTATTCCCAGGTGGGATTGGACCTTCACAGACCAAATGAATGTGAGTGTGATCATCGAATTTCCTCAATTCCAAACCGCATCTGATTCCTTGTCTTGGGTAGACAACCTACGTGCATTGGCAGTGTGGGTTCCACCTCATGCAGATTCATCTCGCGGAACATTAATCATTCGCACCCTTTTAGATGACGGAACCTATCATCGAATCGCTCTACGTAAGTCAATTGCACATGAACTCTCACATACGCCACGTTTTTCTGCGCTTACCCAATAAGGAGCCGATATAAATTGATTGTTACGCTAAATCAAACGTTGTTCTGTGTGCATTCTTTCTATTTTTCACATGATCCTCCCTTAGGCGAAATGCGAAACGTGTGGTCAAGCTGTGGATCTCACTTTGCAATGATTTGTCTTTTCGGGGCGATCTTACTATTACCTGGTCGATGTACCAACTAACTGATCCTGTGCAGCTACAGCCTACAAAAATGATCTCATTTTTGCGAAGTACACTCATTTATATACCGATTTGCGTTCAAGTAGAACATAAGGTCGATAGAAGCTTGGGGACTGTGTCTGCCTGATGAGTCCCAAAAAGAGCGAAACCGATCGTGGGCTTTCGGAGATTTTTCAGTAACCTTTTGAGTAGTTCCCTTCAAGATCTCATTATTGATTTTGTCACCACGATAGCCTTTCTAGAGATAGATGTCCATCGGCCATTCCGCCCTTAATGGGACCCGTCAGCACTGCGTTCGCCTGAATTCGGATCAATGATTCTCTTTGTTTACAAATTCGACGACAATCCATTAAGCTACTGTGGCAGTTCGTAAGGTTCTCCTAACTTCGATATGGAATGCTTCAGACACTTGCTCGCATGTAAGCCAACCACAACGGGCCAGTCTCCATTGGTCTAACACGGAGCAAATACGGAGTTCACAAATCACCTGACCTCTTCATCTTGGCACCAGGCAGTTGTGCTATTTTTTCCAGACAGCGTGTCCAGCGGAAATTTTTGCGATGACCAATCAATACCGACCGGGCTTGTGCGAGAAAAGGCTGATATAAGCTAGCAACTGGCTTTGGGGTTAAGAACCACTTTTGATTGGTCCCGAACTTCACTGGCTTCTTCGAACTGTTTTATTTTTATTTGTTTTGCCAATTTAAAGCTTTATTACTGCTGAAGCTACGCAATTGCAATGGCAACAGCCCACAGCCTGTGCCTTGGAAACGCTTTCATCTTTTGAGTACTGTGGTCGAGACGTCCTCGAAGCTCTTGGAATTCTTCCCTGATGACTCCTAAGACCCATACCGCATCATCCATTAGGGCAATATCTCCTAACCGTTCGTCCGACCAAGAGCTGGTGGTCAGGATTAGGTGCTGCAGTGATCCATCGGTCTCTTCGTTTCTCACAGGGCAAGCAACCCAGGAGGACCAACGGCGAAGAGCTAGACAAATGCAATGGGTTATTTTGGTGTATCTTGTCGTATTACGAAGGTTTAAACCGTATCGTCTTCTGTGGTGAGAGCGTGGAGGCAGTGGGGTGTTCCCTCCAGGAAACAAGTATCTCCACACTTATGGAAGCAGTGATGCCGCCTCCCTCTGTGAAAAAACTAGTTAGAAGAATTTGGCCCTAAAAACCGCGCACTCCGGTCGTCCAACGGTTGGCCGGGGTGGTCACGGCATCATCCAATACAGTCGGAAGACTTTTGAGAGTCCTATGTGGCTTCAAATGCACCTACTGTGTGCAGCAGCATCAGACCTTCATCGCTTACTGCGCACTCACTATGCTAGCCCTCACTGTTGGCGGGCCGGAGAAAATCCTACCTGACTGCGAAGTCGGAGTTTCAGTGCATGTCCCGCGAACAAAATCTTGAGCACCCTCATTGCCTTCCGGGCCTCATTTTTAAATCAAGGGGTCAGGTGGAATGCCCCAAACTGGTCCCCTTCCACGATCAGGATAACGCAGAAATGTTATTCTTTCTCAAATATCTTTGTTTGTCCTTCCGTTTCAACATTCCCTCCGTATTTCGCAATCAAGTAAACATTGCCGGACCATCTGTTTGTCAGCTAACTAATCACTGTCACATGACAAACCCATTGTCCACTAGAATTAGTGGAGGTCCGTCCCCTCAATAGCTTTCAAGGTCCGCACGTTCTGACAAATTGGTAGACACCTCTTTCTCAGATCCCACTGTTTCTTATTGTCGATGTGTATTATGTCTCCGAAATGCCTAGTCCTACACTCCAAGCCTCACAACGCTGATTTCTTCATATTTCGCTTTCCGGGGTTTGAGCGATTCTGAAGTGGCGACTCAATATATATCATATATATAATGTACACATATGGTGTTAGATTTGCACCCAGTCCCATGGCCGGGAGCGCTCTCCAGCCATTCATCTCTATCCAGGTTAGTACCTCTCGAAATGATGTGAGGTACTTAGCTCAAAAGGGCCGAGATTGTTGTGTAAGATGTCTTGCAAATTGGCATTGTGATCACAGCTAAGTGGTTACTTGTGTGAAGCTCGGACATTACATAAGGGAAACAAAAGTGCAACAGTGAATATCACATGGAGGTAGCTTAGTGATGTATACAGTTAATGGGAAAAGGTCACATGCGGTCAAAAGATGAGCGGATAAAATCAATCGACGATTAGTTGTGATCATGGGTGGGAAACTCATAATGGTGTGCATTACGAGAATAAGCGTAGAAAAGTGCAGTAAAACTGTGGCGCGTAAAATAAAATGAAAACGGTAAGTTGAACACCATTAAATTACTAAGGCCCGGTACAGATAAGAAGTGGAAACAGGTAACTAGTTTAAGCACTAGCGACAGACTCGAGTCCTGAAGCTGAGAAAAATGCCTTCTGTCAAGATCTACGTAGGCTTGTTCAACTTACAAAAAAACTGATATAGTCCTTCTTACGTGTGATGTGAACGCCCAAAGCAGTCGACTGAGTTTTGTGGACGCTCACTTACACAGCAGAATCGGAGTTCATGACCGCTCCGCAAACAAAGAAAATAACCGCTTCGGTTAAGTGCCTTACAGTTGTCTGATTCTTGCTAGCACGAGTTTTCAACGTAGGCGCGTACACCGTGTAACGCAACACACGAGTGACCCGTGGGCCTATTTTGAACCATATGGCAATCAACTACCAATAGAGGACAGGCTGTAGTGTGGAGGGTGGTTGCCGCTGCCTTCCGGGAAAGTGCCACCGCCCAGTTCATATCAGCCATGTGTAGTTCGCCATTCCAGGTCCCTGGGTTTGCCAACCAGTTGCTCACCTATCAAACAAGACGAATATAGGTATACGTAATGCACTACTCATAAGGTTGCTGAAAATTCTTCGACATCCCACGACCGGTTTCGCCCTTATAGGGGGGTCATCAGGTAGGCGCAGTCACCGAGTTTCCGTCAACCCTATGTTCTACTTGAAACCAAATTGCACGGAAATAGCGAAATACATTCATTTGCAAACAAATTTGGTTTTGCGAGGGACTCACCTGGAACCCACCTGAATCTCTCGCTTGTGATGTTTCCAGGCAATTGCCAATGTGCTGCACCAGGCCGCCTCATGTTTCAGTTGGTACGATATTCGAGATTTCGCGGCCTGGACATTTATAGTCTTCCACCCCATCTGTCCTCTTCTTCAAGTAAACAGGTATCGGACAACCGTGATTCCATGCATCCCTAACTTCCTGATTATTCCTTAAACAATTACTTCAGTTTTTAGGGTGGGTTTGTGCCTACACCCATTCCTATCATCTTTGCCACTCTGTCTCGGCAATTTTTCACGTCATTTTCGATATTTTTGGCTTGCAAGTGTTCTTCCTCAAGTTAACAGTTATTTTCTTTGCGTACATCGATCACCCAATGGCAGTGATAACACAAAGGCGTCCCACAAACCCACTCCACTGCTCAACCTTGTATCGCCGGCGATTTCAGTGTTGACAGGCTTCCTCGTCACACGGACACGACCCTCCTTAAGCCCGAATTCACCAACTCCTTATCCACAATTGCTTGTTTTCCTACTCTAATTTCAGACTGCAACGGGTGCTCACCACAGGGAGAAACGAAAATAAGTGTTGAGGGAGGGACTTGGTGTTAACTCACCTCAAGCATTCCTAGGTGCTTACACCTGCAAACCTTCAATCAATCTGGAAGCGCCACTGTCATCAATTAGTCGCCCTTTCGTGTAATCTTTCGAGGAGGAGTCACGGAGACTCCATCTTGGAAGGCGGTCCCCACCACCGACATCCACATTCTTCGTCATCTCTTTCACGCCCTCCTTCCACATCACACGTTGTTCACCTAGTCGTTTGCGGCATTCTAAGGATGCCGATGTTTCGGCATGTGTAACACATGGCCAAGCCACCGCAGCTGGATGTTTTCTGCGACTGGAAAACCTGTAGCACAACCAATTAGCCGTTTTCTAATTACTTCGTTATGAATCGTTGGAACGATCTGATACCAGCAACACTTCTGAGGCATCGGCGGTATAAAAAAAACCGAGCACGCCTCAGGTCATCTTTCCGCAGGGACCTTGTCCCGCAGCCGTACAACTGTACGTCCCTTACAGTAGCCTGGTATACACGACCCTTTAGACCCACCGATATGCCTTTTGATGCCACAAGTGACGCAATTTGGCAAACGTGATTTGGATCTCCGAGATTCGGGCAGCACAGACACAGTGCCACCAGAATAAACATAACCACCGAGGTATGTAAAAAAATTTCCACAACCTCCAGTGCTTCCCCTTGAATTGCAAGGGCCATGTACAGAGACGGCATGCTTCGAAGCATACAATTCTCAAGTGCAAGAGGCGTGCAAAAAGATTATATGATGGGGCTGAGCTTACTCAACGGTGCTTGCGCTTGGCATTCGTCCTCAAAGATTAGGACGATATCGTCTCCATACTCCAGATCGATCAGGTCCTCATAAATAACAATTTGGACACAGGTTTTGAAGACTCTTCAGCGTTCATCATATTATTTCATCAATGACGAAGTTGACCAAAAACAGAGAGAATGGACATCTTTTTAGAACACCACTTATTGTAGGGACAATTTATGTTCGCAAATGTCTGGGACATCCCGTATTGAGCAAGTGAAGTTAAGAACACTGAGCACACCTTTGAAGTCAAGGAATACCAAAATTGTGGATGGTCTATACATATGGCGTTGCTCCAACACCTGAAGGAGTCTGAAGATGTGGTCGACGCAGCCTCTACCCGGCCGAAATCCCGCTTGATGCTCACCGATCAGGGTTCGCGTGCTTCCGTAAGACGACAGAGAATCAGTGACGCCGGAATCCCTGTTACAACGGGAGTCGATTTGACGCCTCTGTAGTAACCACATTCACTGCCAGTACCTTTCTTATAGGTGGACACTATTACTGACTTGTTCGGGACGGTCTCTTTCTCTCAGACAAATGCAAATACCCCCGTCTTTGAACAGAATGTAGGTGGAAGGTCGTAGGGACCAGGAGCACAGTGATGTGTAGGGATATACACCCAGACATTTCTGAGGGTAAAGTAGACTCCATATGCGTTCCACGTTTCTGTTCAGGTGGCTAACTGAATTGTTCGATGTGTGCTGCTCGAAAGACTAAACGTGCTCGTTTGCTAGATATCAGAGAGCTATTGTGATTCTTGTCGGTTCTTCTATTCCATCGTCCTTTCGGATTTATCAAGCTTTCCGGTCTGCACGGACACTCAATTTTGCATGGTGTCCGATGATGCGCCGAGTTCGTTTGTGGTTTCAACCACAAGGAATCTATCTCCAGCCCCCATCAAAGCCACGGTCCCATCAGAGATCTAATGCTTTGGTGAGGTTGGCTGGATTGTACCGGAGGTCGAATTTCCGGCGCTGAGTATCCCTTTGGACATCTCTCTTTGGCGATCGTCAACACCCAGCTGGCAGTCGTTAAAGGAGCCGGTTCTGATAGGTTTGTCTGATTTCTGTATTCACGAACTTTCCAGTGGCTAAGTGAGGTATGCGCGTTTTTTGCGTAGACCTGAAAAGCAGCGACGGATGAGTGCATGTTCGGGGTCCGCGTAGATATTCCAGAAGGAGAGGCAGGCAGTGATCGATCCTCGTCACCGGTAACTGATGGCATTGTGGACTATTTAGGTTCGGTGCCGGCTCGTTGGTGGGCATCAAGTAGTCAAACGATCTCCGCTGTTCCGGAAATCGGTATCGCAAACAAACAGTCTGTGACCGGCACACACCTGAAGCAGATCCATGTTGTCCATGTGTCTGGTGTTCAACTCAAGATGTCTACCCAACTAGGCATCAGCAGCGCCAAGCCTACCTGCCTGAGTGTTCATGTTACCAACGATCGCAATAACGTCCGAGCTTTTAACCCGTTGTAGAAGAACATCTACAGCGTCATAGAAACTGTATTTGGCTGGTTCAGAGCTATAGTCCGTTGGGGCTTCCTGGATGTTTGCTTCTGACAGACAGTTTACATCTATGCAGAGGAGATCCAGCGTACGAGCAAGAACCGTTTGTTGGCCTGTTTGTTTCAGTGTACGAACATAAAAAGCAACTAAGCTTTGGGTGTTTGCTGCTGAAGGCGGACGCTCAGAAGCCGCAGGTAAGCGCGAAGCGTGGCTAACAAAGTCGTCAGTCCTAGTACTGGGACCTGCGGACATTGGGGTGGGGTAGGATAGAAGATGTAATACGCGAAAGTGTAGGGAGGCATCAGCATTAGCATTTTTTTCGCTCACGCACCCTGCCCTATGCAGCAAGCAAAGCAACCCAACTGATGACACCTCACGACGGCCGATGTGGCCTGATAATATTTAACTTGTTACGTCTATGATTGTACGCCAGCTGGAATACTGCCAGGGTGCCTACACGTAGATAGCAGGACGATTCGGGTCCTCATCGAAAGCTGGGGCAACCTGACAATATTTCAGCCCTCGTACCCTTTTGGGGTGGCATGGCAGCTATCCACGGAGAGTTGTTTGAGCTGAGCGATCATTATTATCATCAATTATTATTTACTTAGTCTCTGCCTGTCGAATCAATCGCTAGCCTGTCCCACTCCACTAATTGTTCAGTCGCCCGACGCGCCTGAACCCCTCCTTTGATCAACAGAGTGATTTTCCTCTTTATTTCCCTTAGGATTTCTTACGGTTAGAATTCTCTTTCACTTCCTGCCCTTCAAAATTCTTACAATCTTCCAGTTTCCAAGGTCTTCATTTCCCGGACAACTGACACTCCGCAGTTGTGCCTTGTTCACATGTTATTGATTTTCTACGTACTGGAGTACTTGGTGTTTCGTTGTTTGTTTCACGTTTTTAGCCCATTTGATGCCCATCATTCTTACAAGGGGGTTTCTGATCGTCAGTTCTGTACTTCACCATTGTGCGTCATCATCACCGGCTGTATACAACCATAAGGGAGAATGCTGTGATGAACAGTTGAAAGGGGAAGAGCGGGAAATTATTACAAACAGCCTCATGTCCTTATAGGAGCCCATCAATAACACCAAGATTGTTCTTCCTTCCGCAGTACACAGCTTGACTCTAATAGCGCAATATTTCATGCACGTTTGACAGCTTTGTGTATCAGGACACCGTACGCAACAGCGCTGTCAATCAACCCCCCTAAGCGGACCACTGTGGTTCAGAAGGATATGAGCCAGTTCGAAAAACGTCGGAAATCAACGAACGAGTGTTGTTGGGGTACATGGCGACAGGAGCTATTTTTTGCTGGGTATTGATTGAATGATCGGAGCCCGAGTTCTCTTGCAGCGGAAAGCTCCGACGAGTGGCTGGACAGCATCCAATGGTGTATCGCGGGGCTGCCTCCCTTCTCATTTATTTTTTTCTTTTTTGGCGAAATACTGACGGAGAAGTTCCTGTCTTGCTATAACGCTCTAATGTTCCTGAATCGTCCGCCTGTAGGCTTGAGTATGCCGATGGATCGGACCTCACGGAGATCCAGACAATCGTAAATACACTAAATAACTCAGTTGCGCGATTTAGAAGTCGCTTCATACCCTCAAATCATGGTGCTAGTGCAAAACTAGGTGGGACCATACCCAATCCTCATGTTTACAGACGAGCCAACCAATGTGACCGACAAATTTGTAGTTGCATCAATGCCTCCACCTTGAACAGTGGCAGTGGAGATAGCTTTTTCCAACCTACGTGACTTCAGTTTGTCTGGTGGACAGCGTTTGTAACGCTGCAGTTGTCCTATTCTGTTACACCGGTCGGAGATCTAGCTAGGCGAGCAGCTGCTTCATTAATCGACAGCCGATGTATCCGAAGTATTGCTTGAATCTAGTGGAAACTTCAGGTCAACAGAATGAACCCGCTTCGCGGATGAGCTGCTCGTATTTCATTTGTTGCGCTGGCCTGGTTATTTGCTCTTAATTCCGGATGGCTGTCTGTTGAATAAGATCATACCAAAGAAGGTGAGGTAATGATGTGGTATAGAAACAAAGCACATAAGCAGCAAACTCATTCGCATCGGCAACTGCTATCTCGCTGGATGGGAAACCGAGGCGTGACACGTTCATTGGTAGACACACTGACAGGCATAACAAAGTCCTGCAATCAATGGCGTTCATGTAAGGAAGTCGTTATCTTCAGTGTATAATCCTCTCCTCAATCCCAACCTGCACCGGTAACAACACCAGCGTCACTAACCTAGTCCAACCATTCTCAGTGAGCAGCTGTTCTTGCATTTCAAATAAAGTCGGTGAGCTCGACTGCAACAGATAGGACTAATTTACACCTCTCACACAGTGTGCTGGTAAGGATGATTATCTATGTAGCAAAATGACAACACAAACGCCTATTGGAACTGCAATTTTATCCCTAAGCAAAGCAAACAAACATTGTTTTCGCCAGACGATAACAAATAAACTGTCTTTCTCGGCCTGTTTTCTCTTGAGCTAGCTTGCAACTTGAGCTCAGTCTCCAAAAGTTAGTCGATAACTGGTGAAAAAATACCTACATATGAGAATACATATGGGAATAAGTTGGTTGGCCTGGTGTTTCAGTAACTTGTTTTTTTTAATGTGTTACAGAGATGTCCTTGGGTAGTACGGTGATTTCGATAATACGATCACAACGAAATGGACGAGTGTCCCATTGTACGGGATACCCTGTCCAAAGGGCCTTTTGTTAATATGTGTAATGTATTTGTTGTTTTGGCAGGCGTACCCAGGCAATGGCCGACCCCCCGCTTTATTTGATATAAAGTTCTTGAAAATTCCAAGCGGAGAAGGTTGTTTATTTGTTTTTTCTCCCTTTATCCAAGGTCTTTTGCCGTCACTTTCACCCCGCTTATCTTCCCTTCGTTTGACCACAAGCACCTCCCATTCGGCACCTGATGTGACAGGCTCGGTTCTAGGCATTGATCGATTCAGCCTGTTCTTGGACATTGTTCACATTCAGCCAAAGTCACCTTCATCACTCAGTTCCATCGGATCCGTGGCGTCTGATACGATCAGCTCTTTTCCGGACGCTGCTTCAGGTAAGTGCAATCCCAGGTATGCATGTGTCTTCTGTCTCTCTTCCTGGCCACAGATCCAATAATATTCCCCGTTTCACTTACAGACGAAGCATTTTTGACCTGCCGTGTGAAAGAATGTGAGCACGTAGCTAACTCTCCTTACCGACTGGTCCGGTTGTGTTGGCCTTCAGATACCGCTTGGATGCCCGTTCCACTGGGCCATCACGTGATGTTACGAATAAAGGATCAAGATGGTGAGTTTCCGGCACTTGCGCTCCCTAACTACTGATCATCACTGATCGTTGTTTGAATGCCATGTGAATAATCAACTACAGTGGATTCTTTGATTGCTTCGCATCTCGATGGATTGTAGAACGAGCCCAAAATCTGTTGAGGCTGTGGAGCTTCGCGTTACCTACATGTTGTTACAGTTTAAGTTTTCGCAATGATTCATTGGTTGTCGAGTATACAATAGTTAGTATTATGTATTCAACTCATTGGACGACCCAAGCCTTCAAAAATTCTGTTGAGGGTGAGCTGGATGAGTTTGCCTGCTAGGAAGCTCACCTCATTAAGTCAACTTAACGAAATCCTTTTGCAGCTCAGCACTGAGAAATTCGGGTGAGCGCCTCGTATCCCTTGAGATCTCCCCCCCCCCAGCAAAGTCATTTCGTGTCTTACGTTGAGATAAGAAGGCAGTATTGGCACTTATTTAAAGCGTGTTAACTGAAGACAAGATTCCGTAGCACGTGGTTGTAGTATTTCACAATAAGAACAGGGCTCCATAGTATATCCAGCTGAATCTTGAGTGGCCAGATCAAGGTCACAAATTCAATCTGGAAAACGTAAATATCTTGGCGTGCGGACACACGAGACACGGAGGGAATTTCTGGAAGCATGGTACTCTACAACGGAGTCGATCGACCGGCACGTTCAACTAGATTCAATTTACGCATCACTACGTGCGAAGGACAAATATCTCAACCAGAATACTCAAAGCCGACTATTGGATTAACAAACCAAGAATAGGAATTCCCTGGGAGTCAGATCAACAAAGATTACAAAGTGGGATCCAGTGAGGTCAAAGACAGAGATTACTTCAGCACCGACCGGGAGACGAGCAAGGGAGACCAAGCTCAAAGGTCATGCGGTCACCGACTAATCAGGACACAGGATAACAGACCAACCAGCAGAATCGCTCAACAAAGGGACCAGCCGCGATCGAGAGTCAGTCCCGGCTAGCAGCAGTTACATCATCATACTCGAACCAGTCAACGCACAGTCACTGACCCGTTACTACGCTCCACTCCGCTCCCTAACAACATACTGAAGACGTCACCTCGACTGGTGATGAAAGGTTTGCAATGAAGTTACCCAGCCCAGCAAAAAACCAACGACCATCGACGCTACCTGAGCTACCAACATTCTCCTCAATATTGAAAGCGCAAGCTTTCGCTTGCGTTCCGAAAGAAGCCTGTCCAGTCATTTTTGCTTGACTGTTTTTCTCCACAAGGATAAAGTGTACAGAATAGTACACCTCACATGTTTGTAAGTTTCTATTTCCATTACTCTCGCTTTCTTTTTTGGTCTAAGTATAGAGCTAACTACTAGAAATCCCTAATACTCCTTCGAAAATTAACCTTTTTCCACTCATTTTGCCACGGCAACTTTTCAGTGTAACTCTGCTATTGAAGTGAACTTAATTCGGGCGACATGTAAAGGGCGAAAAACCCCTTCCAACAAACTATAAGATTAGATAGGTAAAGACCACTGAGTCAAAAACCGAGCCAAGTTGTTTTGTAATAGTTGAAATGAAATTCTATCCTCGCCTGTAGTTTTTGGTCCGGTCATCCGGTACATGGGTGACCGAATCAGTTTTACTTAGATCAGTGAAAAAGACAGTACATCATCGTGCATGCAGCGCATGCAGAAATGTACGTTAGGTGAAAGCTTTCGAAGTCCCACATGCTAAAAAGGATATTAGTTTTTAGTGGAAACATTCTTTTGTGAGTAGGAAATACGGGTTGTAAGATTACGGGATGATCTATGGCTTGGTTGTAACCATTCTAATCCCCGTTGTGACTTGACCACTGGTACCGGCAGAGAGATTCAAACGAACTCAGCCTAGGAAACTGATGAGGGATCCCTCATACTCAGTTTGCAGTTTTAAAGCAGTCTTAAGAGCAGATTTTATAGTGTCTTGTGAGGATCAACTTTGCAGGCGCTTTTCAGCGCTGCCATACTAAACATCATAAACCGTATGCTTCTTTTCCTACAGGGCGCTTGATCTCACGGCCCTACACGCCTGTGACGGATAATCTTGCCTTCAGTGATTGTCAACCTCCATCGGATCCTATTTCAGCAACCATGTTGTGCCTACTGATAAAAATCTATCCTCATGGGCAGATGTCCCAACTGATTGACAAGCTGAAACCCGGTATGTTTGTTATGCCGTATCAGTAGGCTGCGTTGGAAAAACCAAAACCTATTATCATTCATCCCCATCCCACTTTCAGTTCAGCCATAAATTTTGAACCCTTGTGCACTAGTTTTGCCAGTGTGTCCCACAGGTTGCCAACCTGCTGAGGTGACGATTACCAGCTGTTCGATTTAATGCAACAGTACCCCGAAACAGGAACCGGCTGCTGATAGGGAGGATGTGGATTGCTGCGCTGTGTTGTTGAAATGTCATCGCTACTCATGGCGGAAGTAATGCGTTTGAATATACGCATTGAGTGTCGTTCGATTCGTAGTTCAATCGCTCTGCAGGCCGAGAAGGTGTCGCAATTTAACACAGCCTTTCTGTTTGCCGACTGAAACTTATTTAATGTATCTAGCAATAATAATGGTATGAGTCCGACCCGTCAGCTGAGGATCATCCCAGATGACAAGTCGTTAATCATTAAATGTGAGATCATGTTCATCCAGAACAATTCAAAATTTTCAAGAAATCCAAAAATGATGCAGCTTTGCTGATTTCAAAAAAGCTCCTTGTTTATCAGAATGCAGCGGCTTTACTATCTCAGATAGTTATGTTATAATTTTGAGTGTAAGCGCGAAAAGTTTTGCAACTGTGGTTAATCGTTTTCAAACTTAAATGTTTGCGCACGTTATTCACGAGAGTTGTCATGTGTAGATTAAAACTGTGTATCCCGGGCGAATTTCACCAGGCCTGATAAAAGTACACGTCAGCAAGGGACTGCGATACAGCCGATCATCTACTGGGGACAAGTTGATGAACTACTTGTGGAAAGGTTAGACTGTCTACAGCAAAAGCTGCTTATACAACCTGCAGAGATTGGATAGGTTTTGTGCCAACTTGTATGGAAGGGTCGTCTCCCGTGTTTTGGATTCTATGGTAGTGTGCACTTTGAAATTCCGACCCACTAGTCCAAGTATTAAGTGAAGATCCCCCCTAGACCATATGATTCATGAGACGGTAATGATGGCTATCTTGGAGGCAAGATGGCTCAGTGGTTAGAGCGCGAATTTACTGACCGGAAGGTCCGTGGTTCGAATCCGACCTCTGCCGCTCGACTTCCCCTGTCTAGGCTTGGGCAACCTGGTAGTATCCCAGCCGTCGTGCTTTCTTTGGGTGGCATGGTAGCTAGGCACCGAAAGGGTGTTACAGCTGAACGATTATCTTATTTTTTTATCTATCTTGATAGGGTGACTGAGACAACTCAAATGGGCGTTTTGGTAGATGAAGAAAACGTGCTGAGTGTTCCGAAATATCCAGGATATTAGGCATATGTTTGTAACTTCTCACTGAACCCTCTATGGAAAACTTTCCGGTCAAAAGTTTGGACATGTGACTCTTTGGTTAATTGTTTCAAATTGTTACCCTCCGGACCACACGCCCACTCACAGTTCTACTAGTCGTCAGAGATTGGAATGGTTGTACAAGAAGCTGAGGTCCAATTGGGGGGGTCCGTAGTACAGTGAGTCCTCTTTGGAGCAAACACACAGGACCGACAAAATTTTTATTTCGTCGAGAGATCAAACCCTCTTCTTAAAGAGAGTTGGCTATGATCCACCCCGTCCTGATTCATTAACCGAGATTTTATGGTCTGTGTGAAGTACTGACTTGATGACGAGACCCTCAAACATCAGTTGGTCCTCGTGAGCTCTCAGCGATATATTCTTAGTAATCCGTTCATTCCATTTCCCTTTGCAGACCAGTTTTAGTCTGCCACTTTTACTACTCATGAAAGTCTCATATTTTTCAATTTCTAGGCGATGATGTTGAAATCAGTTATCCTATGGGATCTGTGTCGCCGAACTTCCTAACTCGGATACCCGCGCCAAATTCCCTTCCCACTCGCCCCCAACAGGGTCTGATCGCTGTGTTTATGCTTGCTGCTGGAAGTGGAATCACTCCAATGGTACGACCACTTGAACTATTACTGGCCTGTGGAAACTGTCTGTTCAGCAACCCCACGCTGACGGTTCATTTAATCTGTTTTGACCGAACACCTGCCGATCGAGTGCTAGTTAGTGAACTGAATGGTTTGAGCCGTAGATTACCCCATCGGTAAGCTTGTACCATTTAATGTGATAGATGTTACCTTTTTTTTGTAGATTGTCCTTGCTTCATGTTCTTTCAGATTCTTCTCCGATGGAGTTGGGTGAAAACTGCGTTACGGGGACCATTTCCGATTCAATTTGCAGGCGCGGCCTGTTGACTTTGCAGTTCAAGGACAAAGAGCCATCCGCGTTGAGACTTCAAACACTGTGGCTGATTTGCGGTCCCCTAGGTTTCAACAACGCAGCGACAGAGTGAGTTAAACTTAGAGGATCCCACAAACTTCCTAATTCGGCCCTTGTGCATAGCTTCCTAAGTGTTGCCCAGATGCATTCTTATGTCAATAACCGATTCGTTTTGACTGATATTCGAAACATACATTTTCATCTCGACAAAATAAATGCGGTTTGATCGTTTGGATTGTTTTGATGTTGTGCACCGCGCGTATGACCCTAACGGCCTTCCTCACTATTTTGCCAGCATGCACTCTGTAAAATACACCTCACCGTCAGTGTGATCTCCTCAGCCTTCGGACAGACACTGTCGACCTAACCCAGGGGCTCGCAGTAGATCTCTGTAGATAAGGCGGTGCGTCTAGCGAAAGCCGTGGTGTGGTCACCTTCAGTACTCAGTCAGTTAAGTTACTACACCCGTTCCGTTCCGACATGGATGGCCGCGTCGTGCAAGGCTGAAGACAGGGCCTGGCGAAGACAGGCGACAGTGGGTGGGAGGAATACGAATGTTTGGACCAGAATAAACAAGATACTTTGAGGTAGGGAAGCGGGTCTGGTCTCAAACGGTTTCTCAGCATTACGGTACGAAATTGAAGGTAACCTAAATACCGAAACTAGGCAGCCGCATAATTAAGGAAAGTACTTTGTTACTAACTTCCGGCCACTCGACTGATATCCTGGACGGCCAACCATGGAATCAACCGTGTGGGTAGTTCACCTGGAGTGACTACGAGGCAATATCGGTTGCCTGGAAAACGATATCATCACAGAAGTATCGGATGTTTGTGTGTGGATCCGACCAGCGGTACCCAAACCTTTCGTAGTCGCTTCAGTTCCGTCCTACCAAGTCAAACATGGTCCATATTAAGATGAAACCGTCGTTTTTCGTTTTGTGGATCCTAACTGGATTGGGAGTAGTAACCAACAAATAATACTCGCTTGGCTGTGGTTTGTCTTTTTTGTAATGAATGTTTTATGGAGTAATTTACTGTTACCTTATGTCGCACAAGAAACTGGAGACGGCGTTCAGCTCACATCCCAACAGTCAATCCCCTCGGCTGATAATTTCTGCAGCTTGTGTAATGTGTCAACTCTCTGAAAAACAATCAGAGTCAAACAGTCTATCGTCAAGTAAACTGTAGGCCCGAGCTTGAGATAGCTTAGCGTTTAGGGCGCGAAACGTTGGTCAAGAGGTCGGGGTTCAAGCCTAACTCTGGCTTTTCCATTGCTTGCCTAGGCTTAAGCACCCTGGCACTCTCTCAGACCTGGTGCTTCCCTCCCGTTGCACGGCAGCTATGCTTCGTATTAAATTGTTAGCTTGCTCGATCAATCGTCCTGTCCTCATTTTTGTGTTCTGTACGCAAGGCAGAAGAGGTAATCTCAATGTGAAAAATGAAGCACAGCCAACAGCCCTAGCGGTACTGAGTCTATGGTGCAGACGACCGATTAAGTTTACAAGTAGCTCTTGATAAATCGTTTAAAAACGCTGTTTCGTTCCATGGATGTCGATTAAAACTGCAATTCATCTCCATGACCCGTATTTTGACAGGGGCTACTTCCTCAACAAAAGCTGCATCCTTCTCCAGGAGTCTTATTTCATTATGGAACTGCCGGTACTGGTGTCAGCCGCCGTAATTGGGGGGATCATGTTGCTACTGCAAGTGAATTTCAGTAGTTTCAACTCACGGCAAGAAAATTTAGGAAGGCGGTAGTCTCATTGCGGACTTCATACACTGCCGATTCTTTGAACCACGACAGTCTGCATTTGACATGAAAAACAATGACCTTCTTGGTGGATGCTAAGTTGACATGCAGATTCCATAACCGAGCCACCTTGGGTATACACCCCTAATCGGTAAGGGTGCGTTGAAGTACAGCAGTCTGAAAGCTCTTGCTCTGGCTACACAAGTTAACCCTGGTAGCCCCGACAGAATTTTTTCTGCTTTGAATAGCTACATCCATGACTTTTTGCAGGCACGGGTGTTCCTTTTTTATGTTAACAGAGGAGCTCATTCAGTAAACATAGTGTACCATAAGCAATGCGCCATTTGACGGAACGCCACCTATAGGGTTGCCGAAAACTCTTTGACGGCCCACGACCGGTTTCTCCCTTTTTGGAGCTCACCAGTTAGTCGCGGCACCCATGTTCCCGTCAGTTTTGTGTTCTACCTGAACCCAAACTGGGTGCAGTTCGCGCAATACACTCATTTGCACTCTAATTTGGTTTTACCCACAAACAACTGAATTTCAGCTGAATCTCTCATTTATGGTATTCTTCGACTGCATGTGCTGCACAAAGGTGGCCTCAAAAAATCAAATCAATCGTTCAGCTGTAGCACCTTTTCGGTGCCTAACTGCCATGCCACCAGAGGGAAGCATGAGGGCTGGGATACTGTCAGGTTGCCCAAGCCTAGACAGAGGAAGTCGGGTTAGAACCACGGACCTTCCGGTCAGCAAATTCGCTCTCTAACCACTGAGCCATCTCGCTCCAAGTGGCCTCATGTTTCAGTTGTACGCTTAGTCGATTACTGCTTAACTCTGCTATTGTTATCCACCTCTACAGAGATAACCTTCGGTTGATGCTTTTGAAGCCTCTTTACTATTTAATTCCCATAAGATACCACTCTTGACCGTTACCTTCAAACCGCTTCTCTCCCTTCTTAACATCTGTGTTGAAAGACTTCTGTATTTTTTTCAATTGGCGCAGTGCGTCTTCAGCAACCAAATCTACTCTTTCTTTATTGTTATAGGATCGCGAAGCAGTGGGGAGTGCCAAGTCAACATATCATCCAGTTTAAAGGCTGAATGAAGCAACCGAGTAGTATTTCCAATAAATCTTCAACACAGTTCCTTCCATTATGTACACGAACAAACCGAAAACAAAAATCCTTTTTCGCACAAGAGCATTCTTCCATTTATTTAAAGGCCTGGACGCCGATAGGCACGTTCGAGCACAGGATGACTGATTAAGCCGACGCAGTGCAGTAAGATACTTCAAGCTTCTCATCCTAGAAAGGGCACTTAGTGGTAGAAATGAACTAGATGATATCCTCATTGCGGTCAATCATTGATGTGAACGTTTGTGCGGACATTCGAGTCGTCAACTGGATGCATACTGTATTTTATCTCTTCGCTGAAGTACTGCCACTACCTTGTCTAAAGTCAACTTGCGGTTCCCGAAGCAGATCTAACGCACGCTCCAATCGCTTCACCTCAGGTCACTGTTGCCCTGCAGTTCATAGTACCCCATTCAAGTAACACAACTCTCTGAAGCTTCACATATGTACAGTACAAGCCCTTCACAGCGACTCCTGACGGGACCAGTTAAGTGGTCGTCTCAAAGGGATGGATACCGTAGGGAATTTTCAACCCAGCACCCGTTCAGGATCTGGGTTTCTTTTGTCAAATATTTTACGTCTACTTATCACTTTGTTGGCGTTGTTGCCACCAGCAGAGTGGGAACCTGCACTACAAGAACATGATGGGGCCAACCATAAGCGGTCGTGAGAGATGGGTTTATCGTATGTAAGGAAGTAAATCCAGCTATGATTGACATATTTAAGCCCAAACTACTCTGCGTCTTTTTCTGTCGGTGAATTGCGTTCTTCAACGCAAGGGTTCACCCTCCCTTCTGCTGTCTTTCAGGTCGCGCGTTTTTGCAACGATGCAGCCTCGAACATAAGTCGGACGTCGATGAGGATCGGGCCAGTAAAATCACTTTGTATTACGACGGATAAGGGTCGATCCCCACACAAGTGACCCAAGCACATATGTATCCAGCGAAAAGAATAATCCGTACAGTCTTCAGTCCTGTTGTAAGATCGAATCGCTCGCTTTCTCTTCCTATCGCCCAGAACTGTTCTGGTGGAAATTTAACATTTTCCGTCTGAATTCATAAGGACAATGCCTTGCAGCAGTTCACCGAGACTTCCATTCCATACCACATTTGTTTCTACCCTTGTTTCTACAGGTATCGGTTTATCCACCCCTCTGTTACCCAACAGCAATTAGAATACATGCTGGATACAAAAAATTACCGGCAGACAGCTGTACAAAGAAGGAATATCTAAGGGCGTTTAAGTGACACAGCAACTGAAAAAGGTCAGGCTTTTGTTGATGCAGCTATTTCAGTATCCATCCGTAACCGGTCTGATGCAATTTTCTCGGCCAGATGACGGAATTCGTCGGCCTTCGATTCGTTCACAGGAATGCCGTCACCAACGGAATACATCCGTGCTACATTACGACAGCAAAGTTCATGACCAAGTTCACAACCTTTTGACCACGCGTCGAAAGCCTTTTTTCTCAGGCTACTTGGGGAATCTTGACCTTTCGATTTTTCTCCAGCTTTGTCCATCCGGTTAGCCAAGGTGATTGATGCTCCACCCAAGTGAAAACAGCTCTCGGCTAGTCCAAAGTGACAACCCCTTTCGAACATCGGGATAGCAGGAGTCAATGAGGGCGAGTGACTCACGAGTCCTTCAGCAATTAGACGTCCAGCACCCTGCACAAATAACGAAGGGGCAATTCCATTTTAGACAAGCAAACCATAATAAGCTGGGTGTGACTACGAACTTGTGAGAGCGAAAGATCCGATAGAATGCGAGCAGGCACGCATCACAATGGCTACCCGTATAATAAGCCAAATGCCAGATGGTAATTTGGAATAAGTCGAGATGACCATATTAAAAAACGAACCACCTCGACCATTATGTGCACAGCAAGGGGACACCCTATAAGACTCGATGCAGTCTTCGAAATTGGCTGTTCTGTTCATCTCTGAACTTTCGCTTTGCTGCGGATCTCTCCACTGCCATTTCTAAAATGACTCGTACCCAATCCAGGCTCCTTCAAGGTCATGTCTTCAACATGTAGCCTTTGTCGTACCCCATTAATGACGTGTTTCGAATGGATGGCGGGGCATGTTTCTTAAACATCACGGAAAGCTAAAACACCGACTGTTCAGAGGATACGCAAATCAATAACAAGGTTGGGAGAATGCAACTTTCATTCATTACATCCAGTCACGTCCGCTCGCCGTTAGGATGGTTCACATATCCACCACAACTTGAGGAACGGACAATGCACTGATAAAATAAGCCTCAAGGAAGCTCGCCTCATACTGTTCTTAACACTCTTAGCACAGCAATCGGTTATTTCAATTTGCTTCGTGCCAATCATCCGGCTGAATTTCGTAGCAGGGTTGGCGGCGGCGTGGCATACGTTAACAGGGATTGCTAAACAAATGTTCATCTTCGAATTTCGCGAGGTGCTGAGCTGCAGAATACAAACCCTGTCCCCAAAACAGACACTAGTCGATCCTAATTGCAGACATACGTCACATTCAATTATCTAGTGTATGAGCCCACTGGACTTGTTAAGTCCTTTCCCACCAAATTGATTACCTATTTGGGCACCACTCTGTATCACGGTAGGCTGCCTGATTAGATCAAATTGCTTCCTCTTAACCTCTGTTTGATTGAAGAATATTGTGAATTTCCTGAAGAGGAAACCCAACTTGACTTCGCTGCGCCACATGGCTCTTTGGACCATGCAGCACACAAGCAACAGTGAATACACTGACACTTCAACAACGAATACTGCGCGGGAGGTGACGCCCAAAATGAAATTAAAGAAAACTTGTTTGCGTGCTGCTGCTCGACCACTTACCTCAGTAGAACTGAGATAAAACCGACTTAGACAGGCGGAACACATCCAGATTTGGATACCGCAGCATATGAATCACTCTGCTCCACCACAACCAAACACGATTTCACATCCGGAGGCAAGTGCCCGATAGACAACAGCTTCATCGATAGCTCATCGTTTACTTGAAAGTGGGCATTGTGTCCATCCAGCAGCTGCGCTTCACATCGTGTACAGAACCAAAAACGGCAAGGTGCTACAGCTTCGTGAATCTAATGCTACCAGAGAATGGAAACCAGAAGTAATCGGTCATATAGTTGACACTTCTTCGGTAACTGACTTGTTATATTTTATTTATATAACATTGTTCTGTTGTGCACACCTGACGAAGCAAAATACAGCCAGTGTATCATGCAACTGTTCATTTCTCTGTGCCCTCATGAAGTTTGTAACGGGAAATCCATGTTCTGTTATCGATGTTGCTAAAACTGTGTGCGACATCCTCACCTTTGTTCACCAGCGGAAAATTGTCCGGTTGTTGGATGGTAGTCAAGATAACTCCTCAACGTAAGAAAAAAGACCATAAAATATTTGCACTTTTATTGTTCGAAAGTATAACCTTACGAGGATAAACACCAGTCTGTACTATATTGGACGTCGTCCATATACTTAGCAGCCAGTTTCTTCAGTAATCGAGAGAGATGCCGAAGCTGTACGCTTACTATGCCTAACTTTGTCAGTGAAAATCAAGTTCCGTTGCCACAGCTTCCCGCCGATAGACGCCACAAGGAATGTTTGATCAAGTTTGTACATGACTGTTTTATTAACTGAATCCAGTTCGCAAATCTGGACAATCACCACTAGCAACCCAAACCGATGTTTTATAAGGCGCGCTTTTATTTTTCCCGTTCTTTTCTGCCGTGTAAGCTATGAACTACCTTTTTCTGTTTATTTCTACAAGTATGTGTATGCTGACGACATCGTGATTGGTTGTAACTATCGCAGTTCAATTCACATGGGATTACAGAGCGAATTGAATGAACTCTTTAGGTAGTCCCGAGAACGTTCCAGTTTTCCTGATGTTCCAGAATACTCCCTCACATCAAATGAGCCTTGTCAAGACCTGGTTGACAGCTTGCCATGGCTTACGGTTGATACCATTTATCCTCCAAAGCCCACCGGCATGAAACACCTCAGTGTCGTCCTCAGTTGATCGCCTCTCATTCAAGCTGTTTTTGCCAAATCCCGACGACTTAATTTCTATGTTCTTAGACTGAGTGCGCTCTCACTTCAGATCTTGTTCGCAGATTCGTTATTTCAAGTGTTCCCATTTGTATTTCCTGTTCCTCTGTCATATTCTCCAACCTTTTGCCTCACAGGTCAGTGAAGCACGTCTCCAAGTGCAGCTGGATCTCCAAGTGTATTAGTCAGCAAGTGCTTCAATGCCTGTGATAGCCTTACCTAGAAAATATTACCACACGGTCAACCCAATTTAATCTCATGCCATATCCACCTTCGGGCTTTCCAAGTTTTACCCACGAGGACCAGAATTCCGTGACTCTCTGCATGGTCCGGTATTTTGTCAATCCCGACTCATCGCTCGATGCGCTCCTACCACGTTTTATCGGACTATACTTGCTGCTGTACTGATTGTATGCCTGTTTTTATATCCGCTACGAGTTCGTATGCTCAAAATTCAACTCCTGGGGTCCATAACGCTGTTCTTCGCTTAATCTGACTTAACCAGAATGTCGGATACCATCTAGCTGATTCGCCGCCGCCACGATTTTGCACAGAGCACAACGTTGGGGAATGTCATCGAGTGCATTCTTCCGTGTAGGCAGAAATGCAAAAGCAACACATTAGAGCTTCACATATAATAGCCCCACTGAAGAGAGATTACTGGGGAGAGAGATTACGGAGGGGAAATCACACGATTTTACCTCGCTTTCATTCGAGGATACAGAAACAGGATTATGTCTATTTTCTACGCTTCCCTTGCACCCACCCATTTATCGGGACAAACTTGTTCCTTGGGCCTTAGGCGAGGTCGGCACAAAGGCGGACAAAACTAATCGCTAGACAAGCGAACATGTGGAAGAAGCGAACCGGTTGTCTGGTCTTGGGAAATTATGCATGAATCTTTCCCCTAATAGTGGGCTTATACACCAATTACCACTTGTAATAGAGATGATACATCTAGTTGAGGGGTTTACCATACCCGCAAGGTATAATTCCGTTTTCCCGACTAAGCATGGTAGCAGTGACAACGCTGCTATCTGCAGTATGAATAAACATAAGTACTGCCGTTAAACAGGTAGATAATTTTACAGGTACCAGCGACATGGATATACGATGCATTCGCAAGAATTCACATAAAGCTGGGATGTTAATATTCACGGCCCTACCGTCTTGTGGGTAGCAGTTGGTTGAGCAAATGTCAAACACATCATATCAAATAAAAATGCGTAAGTTTGGCGATACTGCTGGGTTCCGGCCGAGCTCCATGAAACTCGTCAACCGAATTAAGCAGACGCAAGAGTCAATCTAAGGTAATTTTTTGAAAATGATGAGTAATTTGAGGGCGTCTTCATTCTTTGCAGCATCAACAAAATAAAAACCCGCGCAAGTGTGTCTAATATTAATAAGCTTGTCTGAAACCGCTAATTCATATGAATTAAGACCGGATGCAAACCAAGTTTCCAGGAAACTCACTTGGCAGGACTTGCCGTGATCAGCAGACTTGCATCCAAATTCAAAGGCTTGGTAAGCAGCCAAAGGGTCCCTTGGCACCCCCTCTTTCCCGAACAACTTGAAAACGCCATATTTGAAGCAACTATCACCATATTTCATATCGAAACAGTTCATCTGCAAAATTTCAGCACACCTTTTTACGTCTGTTTTGTATGTTTCAAACCACTGGGCCAGAGAGTGACAACCTGAGTGGGGCGATAAAAAATCGTGACGGCTGCCTTACTTGTCGGATTATGTTCCTTCTTGCATCCGAATTCGAATCGCAGACCAAGGTTTTCCATATATTCTGATACCTCTGAAGCGCTCTTGTAATCTAGTAACCCCGCGTCATCTTGTGTTTTATCGCCCATCTTCGACTTTTAATACATTCCGGGGATCTGTGGGTGAAAAGTATCTATAGTTAGCTTACCACCTTTACCGAGTCATCATCTCATATGTTCCCAACAAATTGTGCATGAGAGAACGCCTAAGATACCCTAAAATACCTGAGATTACCAGAATGACTTTATGTGTGGGAAGTCCGATAATGCTCCCAAATCAGCTATGTATGGAAATTTTTTGAGTGTTTTTTATCCCCTTAATTCACTCAATTTCCAAATACACGAGGATGCAGAGAAAGATTATTTTAATCGTCTAGAGGTCCCTTATACAGAACAACTGATGCGGAAATGGCGAAGGAAGAGTAAGTGAGCGGAATGAAGGTTGAAACAAAAACTTCAGCTATCTCGGGCAAAACTGAAGACGAACGAATCTCGATCTGCCAATCTGGAAACGGATGTCAGTCCACTAAGATGCACACAAAGAGACCATTAGAGTGCAGGATTTGTGCCCCATTACTTGGATTTTTGAGGTGTGTAGTGCATAGCCATGCCAGTGTGGATGGTTCCGGGAGGCTGCCGCAAGAATACTGCCATCTGCTCTACTATCATAGCCTCAACCACGGCTCTAAACCAGCGCACTGCATAAGTATTTTTAGTGCTTAATCAGGTCTTGATGACAGTCCTGTATTCTACAGAACACCAAATAAGTTGCAAAGCGTTCCATCCTTCTAATTAGGTCGTTTACAAAATGGCATTTATTATCGTACAGCATTTAACTAAGATGGTTTCTTTGGACCAGACTCGCGAACAAATCAAGAGATCCGGAACTTCCCCCACTCGGACGCCATTTCGAGGGCAGGGGCGCACCAAGTTTGTTGGCCTTTTCATAAGCTTCTATGGAGTTTCTTTTCAAGCACGCTGTGGACATAACAACATGCAACCCGACCTAAAGCTGTCATCTTGTTGTGGTGGTCGGGCTCCAAGGCTGCAGTGATCTGCAGGCTACGCCGGATGGAACTCAGTTCTTTAAGGTTCAACCAGACCAGGAAGACCAACCGGAAGCAGCCCGACGAAGAACAGCGAATTCCCTACTCATCCTCCTTATCAGCTTTAAGACCGCATATTTGTCGTATAGTGGTTACAGCTGACACAGTTTCCTTCGTCGGTGATCTGCGAAGGTATGGATAGATAACTGCGAGCTGGAGGCGGTAACTGATATAAATGATGCGCGAAAACGTCAGTGGACTTTACATTGGGGATATCGGGAGAGAAAGCAATACACTGAAGGCAACATCTTGGATGCAAGTAAGTCATTGAGCGTGCGACTGGGCCATGACTGACAATGTCTCTACCCATTGATGTGCCCCATCTCAGGGTCCTCATCCAGGGAGACGGCAAAGACCAGCGCAGCTGAGTTCGCTGGTGAGGACTTCCATATTTTGTTGCCAAGTTAGTGCTTGACCTTCCCTCGCTGGTTGTGCGGAAAGGGCTCTTCGAGGAAGTCGGTCAGCTGGCTTGCGGAGCACGCGACTAATGGATTGTGATCAGTTCATTTACCGTGGGCAAATTATTTCTTCCTAAAACCATTCGACTTTCTTCAGCGTTACTGGTACAGTACTCCCACTAGACTCGGACAATGCTCTGAAGACATCCATGGTCAAACAGAGACTTTTAACGTCCTCAGCACGCCACCGTCAAGTTTCTGATCAGTATAATAATATGGAGCGCACCGCCGCATTGTAAACGTGGTCGCTGACGGACGCCTACGCCACAGGCAAAGATTCACAAAAGCTGCTATGGTCACCCCAATCCGGATGGGAATATCATCCTTCGCGAGACCATCGGGACTGGTACAGCTGTCCATTTATAAGAATTTGTCTGCTATTTCAACCAGCTCATCCTCAAGCATGAGGTTGGGACTCGAGCCCACCCAGTCTTATAGTAATACTCTAAACTTTGCAGGTGTGAAGTGCATGCCAAGCCATGAGGCAAAATTATAAAGATTATTTAACGTTGTGTGTACCACAATGGCGTCAGACCCAAAAAGAGCTACATCATCCGCGTACTCGATGCCTACAAACGAATGCCCTGGGACCATTTAGACCCCACAGGCTGGTAATGGGTCTTCCATGATCATACCAATGGCGAAGTTGAAGAGGAAGGGTGAAAGAGGGCAGCCTTGTCCAACACCGCTTGATGTAGTGAACTTATGCGAGAGTTTCCCGTAGACCTTCACGCGTCCGCGGGAGTTGGCGCACAGCGCCTTAAGGAGGGCCAAGAAATTACGGCGAACACCTTTGTGTCATAGGCACTACCATAGTGCCTGACAGTCCATAGAGTCAAAGGCAGACTTCAAGTCAAGGAAGACCACCATTGTTGGTCGCTGGGAACAATGTCGCTGTTTCAGAATCTGCCGTAGGGAGAGAATGTGATCGATGCACCCTATTGCTGGACAGAACCCAGCTTGGTTCTGCCTCTCCCTTTGTTCAGTCAACCTTCGAAAGATAAGACCACAGAGAACCTTAGGTGCCACAGCTACCAGGCTGATGACACAGTGGTTTTCACAGTGTTCGCGTACTCTTTTTGAAGACGGAAACAATTGCCGATGTGCCTCATTCTGCAGGCGCCTTATATTCACTCCACGGTGCGCCAATAAATTGTGTCACATGGATTCTCCGCATTATTTGAAGATACTTTATTTCTTCCGACGGGCGATTACGGTTCACGTGCCACTCACCCACACACACCATCTCCAGGGGGTGTGTTGCAGGAAGCTAGCTAAACCGTTCCTCAAAGTGTTCGGGCCATCTTTCCAGTCGATGCTTTTTTCGAGTGGATTAATGAGCCAGCTTTCTCACTTGTTCTCTGAGTAACCATTGTTTTCTTTTCACCGGCTGTTCCCGGTAGCAAAAGCCTTCTCCATCTCCTGAGCTTTCAACGTCCACCAAAGTTCTCGATCCTTCCCGAGGCTCTCCAGTATTTGGCATTTGAGGGGTTTGCGTGCACCGTCGTACTCGTTGCCTGCTGTTACGGATGTTCTGGCATCAGTCAGGACCAGTGATCTCGACTATGACCAGTGGTCATTTGGTCACATCGGAAAGTAGAAAACAGCACTGAACGCCGCTGGCATGGCTTCTTTCACATTCTGCCACGCTTCACCCGCGTGCTCGCTACCAATACAGTGTTGGTTTACTGTAGCGAGCAGTTGGGCTAGTTCAGATCGACCGTCAAGATAGGATTCCAAGCTCAGATGGCCGCCTGAGGCATTCATTTCACCTGCACAAACGACAATATCAGTGCTTCATGCTTGAAGAATGTGTTGTATTTGACAAGGAATGGAACGCGGCAACAATCAGAGTAAGAACGGAAGAGACCGAGGGCCCAGAGGTTAGACTATATTCACCCAAAGCTTTGACTATGCGAGCTAAAAAGAGAAGTGATCTAACAATGAACGATGAAACGCTTTGAGAAAACAGAGCAAATATACGACATTCACCCTCTCCCCCCGCTGAGATAAATGCTCACATAAGTTCGCTTTACAGTTAAATAATGTCAGACTTCTTTGTAGCGCAAGAAATACGGTCGTGTCCGCTGTTGTTGTACAACCAACGGGTGTTCAAAACAATTCGACATTTCAGTTTCAGTCGGAGTCAGATAGTTCCGGCTTAATAAACGATTCAGTATTAGGCTACGATTGCTGATATTCGGATGCTGGAGCGTATTCAAAATTTGCGGAAAGGCCAGGTTTCTCCTATGCCGTTAGGGTGTCCGACATATACATACTCAGGGTTACACTCCAGGAGATCAACCTCTTCGATACAAGGTCATACTTCGGAGGTAGCATATTTCGTCGTATAAGAACTGGTCTTGGCGAAAGCAACCACTGCGTCAATGATGTACCGATTGCGGATGAAACATTCGTTTGTGTGGAGTGGCACTGGTGGCGGTGCACAACAAGGAACGAATATAATGGAACGTTTCTTGTAAGACGGTTTTCCAATGACTGATTTGAAGACTTTTGGATCGTAATGAAAGCGTGATAGCTTTCCACAAAGTTCCATTTAATCGTTCCACTTGACCGTTCTCCTTTGGGTTGTACGGAGTGGTCCGACTGGCGGCAACGACTTTTCATGAAGAAATCGCTTAACCTCATCCGAAATGAATGATGAACCGCGATTCGAATGCACAAAAATAGGCAGGCTAAATGTAGCAAAGAGCGGCACGAGACATAATATCACCGTAGACTGACTTATATCTGGACACGGATAGGCGTATGGAAAACGGGAATACTCGTTTACTATCGTCAGTAGATATTTATTTCGAGTTCTTTGAAGTCAATGCTTAAACTTTCAAACGTTTGTATGGCTTTGATGAGTGCCCCATCAGATGGCTTGAAGAAACGTGGTTTTCACTTCGCACACATGACATTGCTTAATGACAAAGCAGACGTCCTCTTCGGAGAATGGGAGATTCTTGGCACGAACGAAATGCATCAGGAGTGTTGCTCCAGGATGGCACAGAGTAGCGTGTAAGCATTTTAGATCTTGATGAGATGAAGTGTTCGCACAGACACTCCGAGAGAGCGTGTCAGTGGCTTTGTTTTTGGGTGCTTGGTTTGTAGGTTACGTCAAAACAAAAGGGCGATAACTCTACAAGCCATCGTCGAATTTTGTCATTTTTTGTTATTCCTTTTTGTCGTGTTGAATACATGAACTCAACGGACCGCTGATCGGTTGCAGTCTTGAAATGGGTCCCGAGTAGGTAATGCTTCCATTTGCGCACTGCTTCGACAACTGCGCACGCTTCTTTCTCAATAACAAAATGATGTTTTTCACTGGCAGACAGTGTACATGAGAAGAATGCGACCGGTCTGCCATCTTGATTGAGTGTAGCGTAAATCGCAAAATCAGACGCATCAGTTTGGAGTATCAGAGGTATTCTCGGATCGATAGTGACCACAGTTGCATCCACCAACTCTTGTTTGAGACTTTCAAACGCTTTCATAACGGACTCAGGGACTGGAAAGGTTGTATTGTGAGTAGTTGGATAGATTTTGTCAGAGAAACGGCTTATCCAACGAGAATAGTACGCGAACAAGCCAACTACACGTTGTTGATACTTTATGTCCTTCGGAACGGGCAGCTCTTACGAGACCCTGAAACGTTCAGGGTTTGGTCTGATGATACCTTCAGTAATTTCATAGCCATGGAGTCTGAGTTTAGTGGTGGAGATTGTGCTTTTGTCGTGATTTAACTGAAAGCCGCAATTTTGTGCCACGGCAAGAAAACGCTGGAGATTTCGATCGTGTTCTTGATTCTTTCCACAAATAGTGACATTATCCACATATGCATGTGTTCCGCGCACATTATGTCATCTATAACCCTTTGAAAGCACGGTTACTCCGGACTGTATTCGGCGAAATTGATAAAGATTGTTGCAAGACTCAAAAGCCGTGTAGATTCTGTCACTTTCTGTAATAGGTATTTGATGATACGCACTTTCAAATCAAGCGTGCTGAGAATACTATATTGGGCTAGATTACTACTCATATCCTCAATTCTGGGGAGTGGGTAGGCGTCTAGTCAACAACCATTCGTTTCTTCTGTCGGTCATTTGTCGTGACGAGCACTTGCGCTCTCCATGGATACTTTGAGGGTACAGTGATTTGTCGATCGAGTAAAAGCTTTGCTTCAGAAGCAATGAAAATTCCGTCGTCTGCAGAATGTCGTCTTGACTTTATGACAATGGGCTTACATCTTGATCAACATGCGCAAACAATATGATGGGTTCTATTTTGGCAGCGATTAGACCGCAAAGCGAGAACGAAGGTTTCTTACCATTGAAGATGTCCAGAGATTTGTGAAGTTCAAGAAAATAATGCCCAAGTAGAATATCCGCACAGAGATCACGTAATAGTGAAGACTTGAAAAAGGGTCGCACGCTTTGTTTATGTCGCAATGTTAAAAAGACAGTGTCCAAGAATGAAGCCTTTGTGCTGGATGGATGTCAAAGTGATCTCAGATGACGACGGTAGCACAGGCCACTGATTACGACGGACTACACTTTCGGAAATGAAACTTTCTGAACCACCAGTATCAACGAGAGCTCGAAGTGGGACACCATTGGCTTTCACATCGGCGATTGCTTCTCTGAGACACTCTGGGGCCCGAGCACTGATGCAAGATAGTGCACTTAAAATGGATGAGGTGTTTCTCAGACCAGTTGCAGATCTGCATGCCTTTTAAAAATGTCCTTTCCACAATTTTCGCAGGTCGTGTGGCATTTGTAACGCGGGTGACGAGCATAGTCACAGAAGAAACATGAAGACCCAATACTAGCAACAGCCATCTGTTCGTGAGATGAGAGAACGTGGAGACCTTGGTGCGATAGTACAGGGGAGTTAATTGTTCTGCAATAACGACTGTTACTGTTTTTGCGTTAGTTCGAGCGATTTTGCATGATCGTAGGCGGTTTTAAAATCCAGCGACTTTTGTTCCAATAGCCTCTGCCAAATAATGTTTGAATAAAGTCTACCAATAATATGTCTTGTAATGCTTCATCGCTATGTTGTTCTGCGCTGACATCGAAGCTTTTGCACAAATTGCTCAACACTGTGATCTCCATCTTGCTTACAAGTATTCAACATGTGCTGGGCGTATATTTCATTTTTCGGTTGAACGTAAATTTTTCGCAAAGTTGTAATAGCTTATTCATAATCCTTACAGTCCTTGATGAAGCTGTAAACACTAGGAGCCACGTAATTGAACAAGGTCTTCAGTTTATCTGGTGAATGAGAAGCAATGGAGTCAAGGAAGTTCGCGAAAGTACAAAACCAATGCCCCCAGATATCTGCCGAGTCTTGAGTCTTGGGACCGGTATCGAACCGTTCAGGACGCAAGAATCGATCCATTGTTCGATGAAACTTTTTGGATGAATAAATTGTGTATTTGACGAGGAATAGAGCGCGGTGCCAGAGTAGGAATGGAAAATACTGAGGGCCCAGAATCTGGGCTACATTCAACCAAAACTCTGACACCGCGAGTGAAAGTGAGAAAAAGTTATTTAGCAATGAACGATGAAACGTTTTGAGGAAACAGAGCAAATATACAGCAGAGTGAGCCCGGATAAATGTCGATAGAAAATAATCTCAGCATCAGAACTGCTGTCCGTTGGGGTATATGCCGACACTACAAACAGACGCCGTTTTTTTCATATCGAGTAGCGTTCAGTTTTATTAAGCTGTATAACCGGAAGACGAAAAGACGACTGTTCAGTGGAATCCAATCCTACAAAGCACGTACAGCTCCGGGGATGAGTAGAACTCCTAGAAGAATTACTCCACGAGCCGTCACTTCTGGATCACGGGACACAAGGAGGCTGAGATGTGAGTCCGTCCTTGGCGGTTTGAGATGCATAAACACGCTTGGGCCTTATATGCGTGTTTCAGAGACACGGCACACATCAATTTTAAGGGAGCATAAGGTCTCGGCGAGCATTGCCTGTTTGCCAATTTGACATTAAGTACGGACGTTAAAATCTCCTATGTAGAAAGGATCTCGTGAATCTAGCAAGGTGTTGTTTTGTTTATTGTTACTAGGCAGTGGGGTGCGTAAAGCACATTGGGCAGATAGCTGACAATCAAATGACCCAGCAACGTTTGCTTGTGGTGGGAGGGAGTTTGAGAGGGATATCCGTGGACAAAGTACTGTGCGGGCGAATGATACTTCCCAGTTGCCCAGGCCGATGAAGGAGGTTTGGTTGAGGTACCCCATCTTGAGTCTTTGAATCAAAAGTCCGACGCACAAGGCAGTGGGAGGATGTAGAGTTTTGTTCGGAGACCCTGCCCCTAGCCTCTGACTCGAAAGTCTGACCTGCGAGGTAGCGGACAGGAGGGTTTTCTTTGGGGAATGCAGGGGGATGGTCCAACCCGACGACGCAGGGACTGAGGCATTACTGTCTGACTCCTCATGCGACTGCACACAGCAGATGCCTTTTGGGCGGCACCAGACCCTTTGGTTTTAAAAGTATTTCGTCCGTAATGAATAATGCATCCGCGGTCACGGTCAACCGGTGGGCGATCGGAATGAGTGGTTCTTAGGGCCGACGTTCTCTACGCTGTCCCTGCTCGGAGGAAGTCTGCATCCCCGCTTCCATTAATATGGACATGCTGGCCACCTGAAGAAAGCGCTCTGCTGCCTTCACACTCCTATTGTAGAGGACAGTGTGGCCCCGTAATACGATTTGCCGTAATACGGGGACTCACTGGTTTTCGTCCGGCTGCTGCCGGTTGGCCTTACTGGTAGTTTAAAGTCCAGTTGTAACACTGGTGCCTGGCTGCCAGGCCATCCGAAGGAAGCACGAGGGCTGGGATACTGCCAGGTTGCCCAAGCCAACCATGGCACGGAGCCAGTGGTGAACTTTAAGTCCCTTACGTTAATTCTGTTAGCACTCAGCCAACAAGAGAGTAACTTAAGGACCCGGGAAGAGGGCACAAACTACCAGGGTGTGACGTTTGTGTTAAGATAAGGACCGATTTTGCTGAAACCACTCAAACCAAAGGGGCCGCGGGGAAGACAGAGGTTACATTGTCTTCCAAAAAACGGGTATCTTAAGCCTCCACATCCGAAAACTGCGCGCCTGCACAACAGACCATGGTGTAATTGTAATTCCTTGGTTGTATCATTCACCACTGACAGCGACACTGGAGTAGGATACTCGTGTTCCACTTTCGTACGGCCGATTCATTTTTCTTAATAAGGTATTGTATGGGGAGAAAATTTGGACGAGGGGAATCTAAGGTTAGCATACCATAAACATCCTACCACACTTACTCAAACAATGTAGATAGAAATTGACAGCACGAACAACACTGATATAAGTTAGCCGCCATTGCGTTCAGTGTATCGAGCCGAGGACAGAGAGGGCTACGTGGACCCCATCCTGGGAGGCGAACAACACCAACAGCGCCCAGAATTTTCGTAACATCCTTAAGCATGAACAGAAAGAAATGAAGCTTCAATCCCTTATATCTATCTCTGGGTTTCCGCCACCCCCAAATAGGCACAGAAAACAGCGCGATTCTCAGCAGATGGTAACTCGGCAAGCGTAAAGAAGTACAGCCACCTAAGCTTGTAGTGTTAGATACACTCTCTGAGTGAAGCATCTCGTTTCACCAAAGACCCACCGACCGATCCACACTGCGAATTCGCTGATTCCAACCGACTCCAGTTGTGGTCGTGAGACTGGAAGATGTCTCAGGTACTCCAAGTATCGCAACTGTACAATAATACGTCCCCCTGTACTCTGATGGAAGCGTTCTGTAAGACCCAGTGATGTCTTTTTGATGCCAGAATTTGCGCAAATCGGCAAAAGGAATTCTGGATTTCAAGAGTAGTGCATTGACCTCGTCTTTCACAAAACCGTCAGAGTCTGACCGTGAGTCGTCACGTTGTTGTAGTGGTCGGGCTTCCGTGTTGCTATGATCCTGCGGTTTACACCGGCTGGTTCCTTAAGTTTCAACCATGCCAGAATTTCCTTTAAGTGATTAAATTTTAAAATGGATATGGTTGATTGCCAGACTCTGTCATAGCTTCTGACGATCGGCAGTCAAAATCAGCCATCTGATCAAGAGAAACGTTCATCGTTGGAAGTCTGAAAGAGTGGTGCTTTTCGAGAACGTGTCTGTAGACACTTTTATGTAAATATGGATATTTCCAAATCACCCTCGGTCGGAGCGAAATCCAGATAGGTTGATTCTCACTTATGTGCCTTGCCAGGTATTCGAGCAAACTACAAAATAATGCCAGAGGATACCCTGGATGATACAGCAACCAGGCCGATACCACCATGGTCTTCGCATGAAGCCAACGTTACGCGAAAAACGACAAGAACGCTTATCGTTTCTTAAGGCTGCAAACATCGTTTCGTTCCATCGGTATTCCTTTTTGGCTACAAATCTTCTGTAATAGGGTCGCCTGTAGTACATGGTGCCTGCCATTTTTATTAACTTATACGCAAGCATTGATTGTTCACGGATTGATAGACAGGATCGAGGCTTTTGCCCAAGTTTCCTGGGTCGGTTTTGTCCTCGTCGTTCAGCGGCTGCCGTACCCATGAAAGGCACAAGCGAAAAAAGGGTACAGCACTGCTTCTTAAGTTCTCAGCGCGGGGCAGTATGCTTGCCAGCACGAAGACTCACATAAAAAAGTGTCTAACAGTGCTTTGAACTGGGTTCTAGAAGGAGCGTGGACAACTGCCGGAGGAAGGTTATTCCACGCAGCTACTGCACGAAATGGGAAAAAATTTTGCCTAATAAAAGTGTTCGCTCTGAGCTTGAAAATCTTCTTACCATGTCCCCACCGTGTGTTTGCTGGCTCAACGGTGAAAAACCTGTTGCCCAAACCTTGTTCAAACAGGGCATAAGTACGAATTAGGTCCCCTCGGAGGCGGCGGTACTCGAGGGGGAAGAGGTCAAGCGCCGAGAGACGCATTTCGTAGTCCACGGATTTAAGTCCAGCAATCATTTTCGTAGCAGCTCGTTGGACACGCTCAATGAGGGTTACGTCTTTTATGTGCCTTGAGTAGACAACTTGGTTGGCGTATTCAATAAGCGGTCTGACGTAGGCCCTATAGAGTATTTGGAAGTCCACGCGAGTAATACGGGTGAAGGTGCGCCGAATCATCCGTAGAACGTCGAATGCCTTTTGGGCCGAATTCTCATGGTGCGGTGAGAAGGGCATGTTTGCAGAGATCCAGATATCCAAATCCTTTTTAGCATCTATCTTCGTGATGTCTTCTGTCTGATGTACAAGATTGCTTACTGGGCTTCGATTTATGGACTGTTTTTTCTGTTTTTCATCCACAGAATTTGTCGTGAACCCCTACCTCCGGACAATCACTGTCCCCTGGTGCTTCCATAGCGTGTTCAGAGACATCCCCCACCCAAAACACCTGCCACCCTCGGTGAGGCGCAACTCCAGCCAAACGCCCAGCTACCGCGTGATTGGTCGGAGGTACGGACTGCTAGGTTGTCCAGGCAGTATCAAGGCATTCACTGATCGGTCGATGCTATGGGTCCAGCCAATCATGCTCCAGGATCTGTGGGATGCCGGCTGCTCGTCCAAAGAGCGCTCGAGCCTCCAGACAATTACCGCTACATACACTTTATCCTTCGCACGGTGCATAGATGTTGGACTGTTCTAGGTAGTCCAGCTGAAAAACCTAGCTCAGGTAAATCCGGCAGAAGTAAAATGAGACATAATAGTTGTCAGCGGTCTTCTAACGAATTTCACCAGTTTTAAGTATTGTTGGAGCAGCAACAAAAGCGTTTTGGAGAAACACAACTGAGGCTCATTGAATCACCGGCTCAAAAACAACATCCACATACCGGCAGTTGATGCGGCCGACGGATCCGATTTCGGAGCCAATAGTCAATCCTCCTTCGGATTACAGTTTTGCCCCCTGTTTAGAGCGAAGCGGGGATATATTTCACGGATTCAGGGATTCAGGCTTTCATCCGAAATCTCCGAGTCGTGCAGCGGCCTCTGCTCACCTAGAGGGCACAACCGAAAAATGGCGCAGCACCACTCTTTAAGATCTCGGCTCTGGATATTAAGCTTGCCATCACAAGGACTCGCATCCAAAAATGATTCGAAATGCATTCTAGATGTCCAGTGGACAACAACAGAGGAAGGCTATTCCGCGCACCAACTACCCGAAGTGATAAAACTTGTTATTCAGTAGAACTGCACCCTGCATCAACTTGCAATGCCCTCACTGTGTGGCAGTTGGGTCAAAGGCGAAAATGTTCAGGGATTATATTACAAGTTCATGTCCAACGGATTTTATGCCACTAAAAATCCTCTTAGTAGCTGGTTGGACACGTTCGCTGAGGGTTCAGTGCTTCTTGCAGCCCGAGTACACAACCTGTTTAGCATACACAAGAAGCGGTCTGATGTGAGCCCCGTAGAGTGCCCAGAATTTCATGCGAGCAATACGGGGAAGGTGGGCAGAATCATCCGAATAAAGACGAGTGCCTTTAGACCCGATGCTTGACGACCAAGTGAGAGGTGCACGTTTGAAGACAATGAGATACGTAAATCCTTTTAGTATCTGTCTCCCTGGTATTTCCGTTTCCGCTCGTACCATGTACGATAAAAGCGTTCGCTGAGTCTCTTTGTAACGGCATTTGGACGCACTTTTGTCGTTCAGGGAGAGGTTCCAGTCCAGTGACCACTGCTCTGAGGCGTCAAAATCCATTTATAGGGGGCTGGTATTGAAATTCAAAGATTTCAGGTCTTCCGAAAAAGGTAGACGTGGACTTTAGAGCACATTTGGAAGTTTTTTGACTTAGATCAGTAACAAGAGTGCCCAAAGTTTCGCCTTGAGGAGCTCGGAAGGAGACCGTTGCAAAAGAACAGAATGTCGAACCGGCTTTCATTCGAAGTGTTCGACTATACAGAAACGCCTTAATCCAGCGTACAATTTCTTCCTTAATCCCACAAAACTCGAGTTTGTGGAGCAGTGGAACGTGTGGGACCCGATCGGATGCTTTTAAGAAGTCGTTAAACACAGCATCCAAATAGAGTCCTTCATCTTTCGCTTGAGCTAAACCCGTGCTGAGCTGTGAGTACCAAGCTGTGGGGCGTGAGGTGATGTAAAATGGTCCGCCTCGAAATTTTTCCCATCACCCTGCACGGTGTGCTATTGGGGCTAGTAGGTGTGTAGGTGCCGGGTGATAGACGGTCACCATATTTGTACGTTGGAGTGACGATCGCTTCCTTCCAAGAAGATGGAGGGTTGCCTTCGTCGAGGGACTGACCAACCAATAGGTAGATATATCCCCTTAGACTGAGGGATGTTTCCTTCTGGACCCTCAGATAGACCTCATCCAGCCCCAAAACGCTGAAGGAGCTCGTCCAATGAAAGAATACGACAACATCGCCCTCTGACACCCAGTTGGCTGGAACGTATTCATAATTCCGCCTTGTCAAGATTGCCTCCGATACTGTTGCTCAGTTGCGCGATTTTTTCACCATGGGTTCCAGCCCCCACGAATCCTAGCAGCATTTCCCCTAGTGAAGCAGTTGGCCGGAGCAGCATCGAGCAGCATGTGGAAGAATTCGGACCGGTTATCTGGTGGTGCAGAAAAATGACGAAAAGCAAACAAACGAACAGAGAGCAAGGAGAAGCAGGAATGAGCACAAAATGAGCGTGGCCTTGCAATAATTATGAATGCAACAGTCCGTGAGCTTTTACTTTTTGACTTTGGTGGCGTGCATAATTTCTATGTTACGATTAATGCAACTTTCCGGGACTAACAGTACCGTAAGTTCTCCGTTATAACCAATCCAGAGCACATCAGTCCACATTTCTGGCGTGTCATTCAATAAAACGCAAGACTAAAATCTGCCGTTCTGGTTTCATTTTGAAAAACGGATATGTCTTCGATAACCAGCAGACCACGAACAGGCCGATCTGAATCTCTAACATAACATATTAGTAGTGGCAATGTGGCTGTCAATAATTAATTGCCGTTGATCCAGTTTCAGATTCAGTAAGAGCAGACAGTAGCGCTTGCTCCCTTGCGCCAGCTCTGTCCTGTTTGGCTTTCTTGAGATGTCAGGGGAGCCATCATACTAGCGGTGTGTGGCCATGTAACTTGGTGTCAGCAGGTATCGACAGTTGTCACCATTGGTCCATATAGCCGACTTCAATGTGCTGCTAGAACGTCCCAAAACTAAACATGACGGCAGGTTGATTTATAAATTCAAACCTCCAATGAGGTGATAGTCAAAGGCGTATGCAGTCCGGTTTTTCTAAACGAACAGCGCTGGATTAACTGCCGAACGTTAGTAGCACTTCACCCGACAGCATTCTGATATCTACCGTCCACCACTAGTCCAGGTGCACTTTGCAAAGGACTTAAAAGGCGCGCAATTTATTCCTAACGTGAGTAGCTCCTGTCAGACATACCGCCATTTTACTCAATTACCAATCTTTATTGCCGCTACTCTTATCAGCACTCTACATGTAACACGAGTACCTGATGACATAGTTCACAATAAAATATTTGTACGTCTTCTCCACTAATGTCCGCCCACCAACGACGATGCAAGAGCTCCCATTTCTGTCACCTTACGACTGCACTCCTACCTCTTACTGAAATCGCCCCCAAGTTGGAATAATTGCTCCTAACATAACAATAATGGTATCCCTCTTACTTTCTGCCCTGAGACCTTACGCTCACTGTTTAAAGATTTTGTCCTCTGTGAGAACCAAAGGTATCCACTGAAATATTTCGAAGGAAGCGCTTCGTGGACATCCTAATTACCGTAAAAGGATTTCCTGCTCTTTCACATAGTGTGTAAGTTTGCTCTTACTTGGAGTTACAGTAATTTTCGTTAGGGCCTGATCTTCTGCAGTCCTCAAGCGATAACAGAAACTAGGCAGTATTTTAGGAGTACTCATTGTGAGGAGCTGAAATAACTGGATAATGAGCACCCTCACCATGGCATTAGTTACACGGTGAGAATTTTTGACTACTCAGTCTACATAGTAAAACATTTTGCTCCTAGTTAACTCACCTTACACTCGTTCTTTTTTAGGGCCTACGCATAACTCACCTCAATGAAAAATAATAAAAGCGTGTACAGGCAGACATTTTTGTTGTCCGATTTTCTCATACCATCCTCTGATATCCACAACCAATGAACCGTCGAATTGTGTTTCACGATTTTAGCAAACGCGACTGTTCTTTTTTCTTACCCCCGACTTTATCCAAGCTATTTGCTATGCGAGGGCTGAAGAAACTATTTTATCATAAAAACCATTTTAAGACGGCGGTAACCGGTACTTTGAAATAGCACATCAGTAAGACTAAATAAAGGAGCAGTAAGCGAAACCACTACACAAATGGCACTGACTTGGAGCTCAGGGAAACAAAAACTACTCCAGTGTATCCACCCACTTTGAACATTTCGTTATCTGTGAATCCATTACGTAAAGTCAGCTCGAAAGATTAATATGGAAGCAGGAAGTGCTTAAAAGCTACTGGTTTTACCACTTCCGAATGTTCGCTTTTCAGGATTACTGATGTAAAACATATGACGTTAGCCTTTTTGTGAGCTTCTGAGTAATTACCGCTGGTGTCAGGCACATGCATTTCCTTGGTAACTGATTCAGATTCGTTTCACGAGTGACCTGCAACACTTTGTGTTAATTATTTAGCAGTTCAGAAACGGCAAAAACCGTCATCCATATTATGGCGTCGTCAAACGCACCAAGCGACCGTTTAGGGCACAAAATTTACTTCTAATAACTGCCGCGCATAAGCGCTTTAAACCGCCTCTTCGAATGTCAATTTTAGATTAAAGAGTTTTTCAAGGGTTTGTCCATTTCTCAATCTTGAGAGGGTTCTAGTGAATGACGCAACTGTACGCATGAGTCTCAAAAAGAACACAAGTTCCTTCTTGTGATATGGATTGGTTCTCTATCACTGTGGTAGGCATTTACTCAAACGAAATCAAGGCCAAATGTTTCCTTCTTTAATGCAACTCAGTGTCTAATGGTTCAGAACTGGTGTCCGACCAGATACTGACGAAACTGTGCTGACTGGTCAGCCCGTCTAGTGCGTTTTCGTGGAGAGCAAATATTTTGTCCCTGCACAAGCTGGTCGGCGATTCGAAAAGACAGTAGGATTAGGGAAAAAGCAAGTAACCCTGCTTGACATCTTTGCACAGCCCTGCATTTCAACCGCGGCTAGCATTCGGGGCAACATTTCTACCGGATCTGATTCGTTCAAGCCCTGTTCTCCTTGCACAAACAAACAATCCTCGGTTGCATATGATGTAGCTGTTAAGCTGCTCGCCGATCCTGACAACTTACATGTGGATGGTTTGCCGCTAATTGTGCAGATAACATCAGTGCGTGGTTGTGTATAATTCTTCCTTATCCGCTTGCGTTAATAGCTAATATCATTCAAGTGATTTGGCAGGCTGAACGACGATTTTTCGCATTTATTTTGGTATTATTAGGAACAGCACCACAGAAGGTCAGTACAAATATTGTGGCAAACACTATGTTGGGCTCCTGGGTTGTAGGCCTTTCCCCAGACTTCATGAACAAACCTCGCTGCCAAAAGGTAGGATCAGTTTACACCCGTCTCCGTGCGAAAATACCGAGTAAATTGCGAGATTTACTAGACTGACGGTTGAATGCCGGCGCACGAGAGAACAAACAAGGAAGTTGAACTCCCATTACAGTGAAACTTCACCGAGTACGCCGTCAACAGACACCAAAATTGACGCAGTATATAGACCATCAAGAACAAGAGCAATCTAGAATTACAAGGCTCAAAGCCGCTCATGGGACCGGGGGCAAAATCTGTAGAGGAAACAGGGGCTGGAATATGCCCCTAAATAATAAACCAAAGGACAGAAGTGAACAGAAAACTGCATGGAATCCACCTTCCAGAATCGCAGCCAATTAGAAGAATTAAAGGAGGTGGACTCTCTAAAGAAACTCAAGAATTTCGGACCACGACCCAACACAGATTAGGCATCAGCTATTCAATAAGGGGAAATATAACTGCTAAAATATGGGTTCCGACTACATAAGATAAAGATGGAGTATCTTGCAAACAGATCGGCATTACCTGTGGTGAATCCATATGGAGGGACTTGTTAAACGGGCTAGACGAACAAGGGGTACCTGGACCAAAACGCGGCACAAACGGCAGACGGGCCAATCCGATCAAGAGGCAACATCTATTCTTTTATAAGCTATACGAAGGCAACCATGTAAGGAAAGACCAACACAACCACTAACTTATAACATCACCACTGTTGGTGATGGAACAGCTGCAACGAATTACGAAGCACAGCGAACTGGCCGGCACCCACCTAATCTACGACCGGTTAACATATCTGAGGCTCCAATATTTATGCATATCGCCAACTGACTCTCCAGAAATGGTATCCCGCAGTCCTTTGAGTCCTTTGCAAAGTAAGCCTTGTTTTTCACAGGAAAAAGGCTACACTCTTTCTACTTACCATTATCCACACGCCACCAGACAGCTACTTCAACCCACCCAAGGCCTCCTGGAGAAGGACTCTCCAAACCTGGTCCGCCAGTGGCAACCCAAAAATTCAGCAAAACGCCTGAAAATTGTTAGGGCACCCACAATATCGCTCAAAGCAGCAACCTACACAACTCGAATAAGCTTCAGCTAACCATGGCAGCTCCACAAACCAAGTGATATCCGGGCCCCCGGTCTGATGGTACGCCCGCAATTACTCTCCTTCTACCTTCTACTGTCTCCTATCTCTCACTGTTTCCTTAACTTGCAACTCTGAACAATTTTTTACCTGGTATGGCAGCCTCAAGGACCAGTTCAATCTAATCCGCTGAAGCCCTCAATCGGATCTAATCATTCCGGTTTTGCGCTGCAATTTCGGTTTGCCCCGCCAACATGATTGACGATTTTGCTCACAGCGCTCGTCCACTACCTTCCTTCTAAATGACCCTCACAACTGACTTCCCTCCAACAGCGACACCAGCTAGCCTAGCCAGTTTCGATGTTAACAGTAATTTTGATACGGAGCTCACCCTTTGTACCCACTATTAACTTCTCCATCTCTTCATCCCCACTTGAGCTTTTCGTGAGTATAGACAATATCAAAACCGTCCAAGGTCACTCATGGCCAGCAACGGGCCTCAGTTTTTGTTCGAATCGAAAGGCTCGTTCACTGAAATAATTGTACCAGGTATCCAATTGCTCTAGTTTTCATGATTTTCATAATCTGTGACTACCTACTACGTGATAAGCATGTCTCCTTAGTATTGCCTCCACCTCTGTCGTGTTGTTGCCCGCCACGCTAAAGTTTTAAGGGCCCGATCATCCTCAAATAGACCTACGGGTTGGGAAATAAACACACAAGAAACTGGACTCCGCAACACTCAGGGCACAGAAAGCTAGCCTGTTTTTGATCCAGACGAGAGTTGTCGAGAGAAATCGTATCGTTCGCACTCTAGGCCACATAAATGTGCGAAGTAGATTGTCACCAACAACCCCAAATATTTAAAGGCATTTTTCAGACGAAAACCGGTGCAACGGGTAGATCCGCAAATTCATTGCTCTTGGTTGACAATATAACAACGTATCTCGCAGTTACATGCATCGCTGGCGGGGTAGCAAAAGGATTTTCGGTGCTTGCCTGCTATTAATTAGATGTGGTGGAACGAGTTTATTTCGCACACCTCCATCTGGTTCCGTTTCCGCTCTTCAAGCGCCCCCACCACAGCTCTGTATTTGAAATGCCAGGACCCTCCTTGGACGCACCCCAAAAATTTCTCTGAAACGACTGTTTGCACCGAGGAAACTTTCTCATAAAATTCAGCATTTAATGGTATTTATACGGAACATTACAATCTCCCCAGAGAATTACATTTTCGCGGAAACTTGTTTGAGCGTACTCAAGGTCTACATAGGGCGCTGAATTCATCTTTTTATTGTGTAACGCAATTGAAACTAGACTGTGCTTGCTTACACTTGTTTATCACATGACCTAATACATGTGCATCTCTCCTTCTCTCTATTACAGGTACACCCGACCAAACACATTGACTGTTTCCATACCATGTTGTTTGACTTTGTACACATCCGGTTTCGGTTTCGTTTACAATGCACGTGTGTTGTTGTTACGCTCCGGTCTTCTCCCCTGTGTCACCCAACCTGTGCGAATGTGTGCTTTGTGTGCCGTGTGGATTCGATAATACCAGTTTCCATATCTACACATTTCAGAACCTACGTGTGCCGTCACTACATCCTCGCGAGCATCGAATACCACTTACTTCCTAACATCCCACGCTACAATTGGCTGCCATTGCTCAGCGTAATGTCCTTGTGATGTTGGCAAGAAATGTTTTGGAGACGTTGGCTTCTTCCAGTGTTTTCTTCCTTATTGGATTTAGAAACATCTTGAAGGTGTACATGAACAATAATTACGTCGTTTTTGCCCTCGCAAACTAAAAATGGGGCAGCCCCTTGAGACCTACGTGAGAAAAAATTTTTCTACCATTGCAGAGCTCTTCCCGGGACACAGAGCCAAGGAAGTTCTCGTAACTTGAAGGTTTGGTAGATTATACTATGATAGTCGGAACACGTCGCGTCCGTTGCACGGCGCTGTTTTATCTTCACTAGTATACTGAGCCCTTGAAAATGCTATGGGGAGAAGACAGTACAGTAGGATCGCCAGTACTTTGGATTTCTGGCACAAATTCAGTGGACTTAGATGGTCTTTTGGGCGCGTGTAACGCGTTCATATGTTAAACGGAGACCTCCAGTGAGGAGTGTGTCCAGAATCAGAGGCTGCTTTGGCTAAGCCATGCAGTGCGTATGCCAAACCATCTTTTGCCAAAAAAGAGTGTTGTTTCTTGCGCCCAGCCCAGAGTAATGGAAGCAGAAAGGTGGTCAACCCTTGATCTGAAAGAGGGTTGTGACAAAGATTACAAAAAGTCTGAGTCCTGTTGTTGCGATCGCCTTTCAGGATCAGGATCGCGTGATTTTTACTTTGCCTGGTTAGGGACGCCGCATGATATGGCTGCTAATCGATGTCACTAGCGTTTGTGTTGTCAGTATCTGTCCAGATTGCCTGAGTGTCTGGAGGTGTAGGCACCTTGGAATGATTGTGGTAAGCTAGCACTAAGTCCCTTGCCTGTCCATTTTTATTCTTTCTTTCAAAACAAGGCTTTCAAATAAAGCGTGTTTGCACGGCAGCGAAAAACTTTCATTGAACACTAATTTTATGCTGTAGATGATGACGAAAATGAGATATGGTGAGTTATGGGCGGCCATCAGGCCGGGTGTGACATTTGCAATACCGTCATTGTGACATCCTACTTGGGTTCGTGAACAGTCCCGTATGTGAACGTCTTGGGTGAGTCAGTTGGGGTTGTCGGATTAGTCAATTTTGACATGGGAGTCGTGGCAAATTATGACCAGCATGGACCAGGGATATTCCTGAGTCCATCGATGGCGCAGGGTGGTTCATTGATGTCATTCAAACGAGGTACTAAAACAGTCGTGTCTAGATTGGGGAATCAAAATGGGAAAATGTCGAAATGGTCTGCTGGGGCGCACTGGGGTATAAGTTAGACTGTGGCCCAAAATAGCAGGCAGTTAACAGTGGTTAAAATTTGTAATTCACGCCCAGGCCTGGACAAGCTCACGCCTAGGATGCTCCGCCGGTTTATTGCTATTACGCTCGCTGTGTATTCCAATTTACTCTTATTACCTGGAGGTTGTCCCCAAGATCTGTGTCGTGCTCGTATTTTTCTAGTTCCGAAGGTCCCAAATCTGATTTCACGAACCAACTAAGACCGATCTCCGTGTCATCCATTCTTGTCCGATGCTTTCATAAGGCGCTTGCTGATCGCTGGGCCGTAGATTACAACTGCCTCCACTATAGTTTGCATTTATACATCGAGACGTTTGTTCGGAAGCTACATTGCTGTTACGGGCCCTGCTTCGTCGCTTTTCAGCGACTGCTTCTAACCTCAGCTTGGCGTTTGTTGATATCGAAAGCGTTTGATTGGGTTTTGCATGACACAAACGTCACATCAGCCGAGGCGTTTGCAGCAACGTCACCTCTAGTTCGATACATCGTACGGTCCTATTGGACTCCTGTAGCATTCTCCCCCAATTCCGAGGTTCACTGCCATGGAAGTGTGAGGCAAGGAGATCCACCCTCCTCAATATTGTTCATCAGGACAATGGATGGTGTTCTTGAGTTGTCAATGCCGCAACTAGGATACCAGTTCCACGACACCCTGGTGGATGGTTTCGCCTCCGCTGACAACTGGGTCGTGTGTGCAGAAAGTTAGCTTCACCTTAAAGAGAAGCTTGAAGCTGTTGAGGTCGACTTGGGAAAACCCGGTATAACGATAAACGCCCGAAAAATGAAAGCAATTATGGTTTGTGGGGACAAAGAATATCAGGCAACCGCATTCTCGGTCCGACCCTTTTGCTTCACTGAAGAATCCTATCGGTCAAGCAGAAACTGTGGTGCATTTGGGCGTCTCCTTTACTTTCAAGGGAAAGGAAGTCTGCAGCCACCTACAGCTGCTTCTCAAACTGCTTGATGAGGTGATGCGTGTCTCGTGGAAGCCGCATCAAACAAAGGAGATCACGATGAACTACCAGATACCGAGGCTGAATAATTTGCTTGAACTCGGCTGACATACTCGCTCGTGCTCGGCCAAGTCCACCGAAACACACTCAAAAGGTTGGACAGTTACATCAGGCAATCTATTTGTGGCTGGCTACGCCTACCGAAGGACACCCTGATCAGCTAAATCCACGCCGGTAAACAAAATGGGAGAATTGGTATCCCAAGTTTGAGGGCAACAATCCCGATGCAGCGAACAGCGCGTATGAAGAAGCTCCTCCCTACCCAGTGCCGAGTACTACACAATGTGGTCAACTGTTCCGCAGTTGGTAAGGTTGTTCGGGATCTCAGCCTTCCGATCCAAGTCCAAGGTGCCTGCATACACACCAAAGTAGAGCTGGTGACTTCTTGGGGTGATAGTCTGCATAACAGCGTTGAAGGTCGCGGTTTAAGAGAGTTGGTGGCTTCGCCTTTTTCGAATCAATATCTTGTATTACCAGAACGAGTGTTTCCTCGGATATTTATCCGCGGTATCCAGCTCCGATGCAACCTGCTCAAGACGAGAGTTGGAAGCGCTCGGCATGGTCATGGTGGCTAGATGATCTTATGTCGTGGAAACTGTGGCCAACCGGAGAGTTTGGTGCATATTTTGCAGTCCTGCTGGATCA
>SJOL01007113.1:118927-132320 GCA_004794785.1 Opisthorchis felineus
TTACATCGAACTGTCCTATGTCTCAGGTAGTATAATAGCTTATATTGGCAGTTTTAGTTTGACTTTGATGGCTAGACTACTGAGTGGAAATCCATCCTTATCCCGTCGCGTTTAACCACCTGATGTTACCACCCTAATTGTGGCAAACGTTCAGTTTTTTCTCTATCAATGGTCTATATTCTGTCTGATGACCCCTATAACTCTCCAGGCCTTATTGATCTCATCCCATTTCATCTTCTTCCCAAGCTTCAACCTGCGGTAATACGTGCTATAGACGTCCTGTTTGGCCGTTATCCACTCCACCCCATCTGTGCATTGCACCTTAAGGGACCCCCGACCAGACAAAAACAAATACTACCTGCGATATTACGTTGGTTTTGCCCTCCCTGCGGAACCCTCTGGCAAACCCACAACATCCCGCTGCCCACAGAACCGCACATCCCAGCCCAACTACCTCAATCACGACGTCCGTCACGGGGCTGTCCAGAAACTGAAGTATCTCAGTGCAGTGACGGCACGGCACTGCCATACCCAGTTTGATAGCATACCCGCAAATGTTCACTTCCTGCTTTGACTGTGCCCTCTCACCCACTCGTCCCCTTGCCTGCAACCACAAACAAAGTCTTCATCTGGCCAAAGCCGCCTCCTGGAATCGTTCATTTCAATCTGCTGAACCTCCCGTTGGATCTAAACATCTCCGTGACTTTTCTTATGAACTCCTCGCCAAGTCAGTTACTTTCCATGCAGTTCGCATTCTGTCTTGTGCGTTTGCATGAACTTCTTCTCCCAAAGAACTTTTACACCCGACTCCGCTCCAGCAGCAACACTAGTGAGTCTCTCAAGTTTCACTGCACACTGTGATTCTGAGTTTACTACTACCATTTATCCGTACTGAAAACTCCCCCACTTCACCATCCCCACTTACGCTTTTCGTGGGCCTGGTCATACGCCCAACAGCCCAGGGCAACGAAGCCTCAGTGACTGTTTTGTGCTCTAGTTCAAATTGGCCAGCCAGATCGTGGCAGTTCTGTTGCCTCTCCAGATCTGCTGTTCTGGTTCCATATTTTCTGCAGTTTGAGGTTTTTTGTCACGTACCCGACAGTAGGCCTCTTGTTGTGCCCTTCCTCGTATTGTTTTTGCCCGCCACTTCCAAATCTCAACGATCTGATCTTTTTCAGCTGATACGTTCCCCATAAGAGAGAAAGAGCCCTTGTAATTTTTGTTTCTTACCCATGCCGGCTAACGCATGACCATGTCTACATCGGATAATGTCCACCGTTTGTCACCGTTCCTTTTTCACGAAATTTCCAGTACCCACGGACCCCACTAGTCATACCTTTATTCCGAATGTAACATTATGATCATGCCCGAAAGTATGCCACCCACTAGTTGGGAATAAATATTATTATTATTATTAAATCGCGCACATTTTGCACAACGGAGACCACCTGATTGGAGTATATAGCTGAGCTAAATCTACTTGAGCTCCCTGTCTAACTCACTCTGCCATTGCCCGTAACAACTAACCCAACGGCTAGCCTCCTTGCTCGCTATCTCGGCGGGTAAGCCCCTACCTTCCCAAGATTACGCACCTACTCTTGCCCTGGTCTTGCGCCTTCTGAACGGCTGACGCTCAGTGCAAACACGAGATGCAACTCTTACCACCAGTGATGGTCTCTTGCACCGGGTTCTGAATGTACTGCATGCGCCGATTAGAAGCTCACTAATAATGATTCGTTGTGTCCTCATACTACATCGGTAAGATTAGCTAGCCCCTGGCTGCTGGACCTGCCAACACAAATCCATTCTTTCGTGGGACCATTTCACTTGCTATCATCCCCTTTTGGTTATTCTTTTCTATTGGACACCATTTTATCTGATGCCTCCCGGCACTCATCAAACGCTACTGCTCTCATTCATTCCTTTCACATTCCCCCTTTTTTCAAGGCTCAAAACTTTGGCATTAGCTGCTACAAACGCCCCTTAAGACCGTCATATGTCAACCACTGCTGGTCCTCGGTTAACACCTACATTGGCCTCCAACTGAATCGAAATTACCCATTACTCTACACCAAACTGGCTCTACCCGTGTCAGTCCCCTCGTCTAACCCAGAATTAGCCGCCACAGGAATGCGCGTCCCCTGTCCAATTGCCGCAAACTTGACGTCCGGTACGGAGCTGTCCAGAAACCGAAGTATCAGTGCAATGATGGCACGGCATTGCCATACCCAGTCCGATGGCTCTCCCGCAACTATTTTCTTCCTACCCAAGACCTTCACCTCTGGCTCACTCGAGCCTGTAATTACAGCTACGAAAACATTTTTCACCCAGCTCCAACCACCTCTGAGACGAGTTCGTCTTAACCCGATGAACCTTATGTTTGGATTTAACCGACCTGGTTTTCCGCTGCAATTTCATTTTTCCCCTTCCACAAAAGAGTAAATATTTCAATAACGGTGTTCGTTCAGTCCTATGAACTAGCGCCATCTCCCGATCGGAATTATCGTTTACACCTGACCTCCCTACAGCAGCGACACCAGTGAGTCTACCTAGTTTCAATTTCTGAGACGAAACTTGCCATTTGTCCCCACTTCGAATTCTTCTATCTTCATCTCCATTTTGATTTTCATGGTCCTGGCCATCTACCTAACGCTCCAAGGTCACTCAGGGCCAGCAACGGTAGTTCAGTTTTAGTTCAAGCCAACGGACTTCATCATTGAACTAGTCGTACCTCATGCCCCATTGTTCTAGATTTTTGGTTCCACAACTGCGGTGACAATTCACGTAATAAACGCTCTCGTCGGTTTTGCCTCCCTCCCTGTTGTTTTATTGCCCGCCGCGTTCAGGGTGTAACGACCCAATGGTGCCTCTACTGGCGTGTTTCGTACAAGTTGGGAAATTAGCCTTTTTTATAATTATTGTATGGACTTATGTCCTAGCATTCAAGGACCTCATTCGTCCTCAAGCTTACACCCATGAATGCAACCGTAGCGAAGATCTTGTTAGGGGGAGGATACTTGGTGTCAAATCTGTCCATTTAGAACATTTAAACCTAACCTCTCTCCAGTTCTGCTTTCCGATACTGATACCACGGGCTCCGTTGTCCTCGTCATAACATTTAAACATCCCATAATTAACCGCAGTAGCCGTCTCACCAACTAGGGATCCTTTCTGAGAAACCGATCAGTTCCCATGTTCGCGTTTGTAAACCAACACCTTTGTGATACTCAGCATCCGGTGGTGTAAATAAAAGCCTCCACTTCTCGGACATACATAACAGTTAAAATGCGCTTGTCGTTTCACACTATCCGAAGGCTGTCTTCTGTGTCCCTCATATAAGTTTGGGCCTCACCCGAATCCTCCTCCAGAAACTCATTCGGGCAATCTGTACAGAAACTGACCACAATAACGCCATAAGCATCGATTAGCAGCCATGTCGTGCAGTGTCTCCAACCAGGCGCAGTAAGGAAAACGCGGATCCCATCCTGGTAGGCGAGTAGAACCGACAGCACCCAAAGATTTCGTAATGTCTTTCATACCCCTCTGCCAGGTCAAGGGTTGGCCACCTCCCTGCTTCCGTCACTCTGAATCGGTCACTGAAAACAGCACTCTCCTCAGCAAACGATGTTTCGTCATTCGCGATACATGCCCTAACCAACGCAGCTTCTGGTGCTGGACACAGTCCTCAACGGAAGTCTCCGCTGCACAACCGAAAACTCGTTTTCTACTTGCCCCGTTACGGATTCTCCGACACCAACTCACACGGGCTGTGGCTCCACTAAAACGGTTGTCGAACACCTGAAGACGTCTCAGTTCCGCCGCTCGAACAGGCCAAGTCTCACAGCCATACAACAAAACAGCCCGCACTGTAGCTTGATACACACGAGATTCAGGGATATACCGCTTCGACGCCATAAGTGTCTCAAATTGGCAAACGCATCCCGAGCCTTAGAGATTAGTACATTGACCTCATCTTTCACACTACAATCAGAACTAGCACAATTTCCAAGATACATAAACGATCTACAACTTCGGGTGCCTCTCCTTGGATCGTAAGTGGCGTGTTCAGTGACTGCGCGTGCAGAAGCAAAATCTTACACCTTGTGGGTTAAAAGTGCATGCCAAAGGAGGAGAGGACATTGATCAGTCCATCCGAAGACACTTGCTCCTTCTTCTCTTTAAAGAAGATAACGCATGCTCCAGTTCGACAAGGTTTTCGTCAGGGGCTATTTGAATACCGTGGTCTTAGAGACCTTTCGGCGTTCGTTTCGTCATCTCATCTATCACGAATCTAATCAGAAATGCAAAGGGTTGGCACCCGTGACGTGCACTACATGAATATCGATGACCGTTCTTGAAACCGGGTATTGTTACCTCACTGCAGTAGTTAGGAACTGTGGCCAGTTTAGGCTGCCTGCTATTTTGAGCCGCAGTCAAATCCATAGAATAGTGCTCATCAGCAGACATTTTGACACTTTTTCCTACTTGGGTCTCCACTCTAGACACGGTTATTTCATTGCCTGGTCTCAGTGAAAGCAACGAACCACCGTGCGCCCTCGACAGACCTAAGAATATCCTTGATCCGTGCTGGTCCTAATTTGTCACGATTTCTTGGACATCCCAAACTACCATGACAAACCAACTGTCTCGCGCAAGATGTTCACGTACGCAGTTGTCCACGAACCCAAGTACGACGTCACAATGAGGGTACCGCGACTGCCATACGGAGTCTGATGGCTTGCCCGTTGTTCAGCATATTCTTAATATTTCCCGAATAAGCGTGTTACGCTCGTTCACGAGATGGTCCCAATCCGTTCAGGTTGTACAAGAACTTCAAAGCCTCGGCCAGAATATTGTGCTGTCTGCTAGTCCTGCCCGTAAACCAAATAATTCTTCCAGAGGCACCATCAAGGTATCAGCATACAGGGGAAGATAAAACCTTGCCGCGCACCCGATAAAGCGTGCACTCTCCATCATAAACAAAAAACAAAAAACTTACTAGCTGTGACGAACTCCATGGCATTGGTTGGCGGGACGCCTGCCGCAACCATAGAAGGCCTTTTCCTATGGAGGTCGCGAATGACTGCTCCATTTTGACCTTGCGCCGGCATAGAGTGCGGCATTATTGTTCATGTAGTTTTGAGATTATTTCCAAATCCAAGAAAACACTTGAAGAAAACAGCTTTTCTACAAAATTTCCCATCGTTTCTCGGAGACGTCATGCAAAGCCATTGGCAGCATTAAAAGTGAGTTCCGCGCCCATGGTGGGACCCGAGTAGGTTTAAACAACTTTCAACAAAACTGCGGCCGCAAGGGAAGATTTTCCCTCCTTCGAATAAATACCATCAAATGCTAAAACTTTAAGTCAAAGATTCTTTCATTCCAACTACGGTTTCAGAGAAAATTGGAGTCTGCGTCCAAGGATCGGCTTCAGCTGGGGCACACCCTAGGCGCACAATGCTTTAATATGCAAAATCTTTGCGAGTGGCATAAAACTTTCTACGTCAAAATGTTACATTTAGCTGCATATGTGCTGAGAAAAAATCACCCTAATCTACCGTCATTTTTTGGTGATTTGTTTTCACTGATCTCCTTTCTGAATTTTTGGCGCCCACTCGACTTTGAACTTGCTGTGCCATGGCTTCAAAAGTGGCTTCACATACGTTTATTGAGAAAAAGGGGCTGTATCCTTTTCATGCTTCACGGCGTTTGAGAACGAATTAAATGAATACATAAAAGATAACCATGTGGTATTTGTGTGTTCATCCAGTAATCGAAGCACCAACGCTGTTTTGCGTTGCGAATGGGTGTACTACAAATGCAGCAGGCGGTCTGCAAAACAGCGGGGAAATTCGAGGAAGCCGAGGAAGCTAGTAAGCTGAGCGTATTTTATGATGAAAAGCAGTACTCAGGGTACAGGCTGTTCATTGCGATTTTGTCTAAGTGGGCAGGGAAACCATCTCGCAGTCACCTCTTCTTATCTTGAATGCGACCATAAGGTTTCTACGCTTTTGTACAATCAGCTTCCGGTAAATCGATGGCTAACCGAAGAGGAGTTGGGCACCTTCAGGGACCTGCTGAAGTAACAAACGCCGTCGTGTGAAGTGCAGCAGTTTGTGGCCGATGAATTCGGCAATATTCTTACCACTAAAGAGACATACAGCTACCGCCGGAAGTGTTGACCGACTGTGTTGTGTAGGTGCTGCATAGTTGGGTTTTATTGTAGCAGACGATATGCCTTCAGTCCTGGCAGAGCTTCGGAAGACCGGAATTTTGCTTGTGATGCAGTCAGAGGATGGTCTCTATTGACACATACACCTCTCCAGATGGCAGCATATAGCGTTGTTTCGACGCTTTATGGATCTAGTAAATGTTGACGGAATGCACGCGACAGGTCGTTTTGGGTAAGTTTTTAAAGCACCTAATATCCGGCCTGCAGATACAAGCTATATACCAACTTGATCACGGATGGCATGGGTACCGGGCCTCCGGTTATGTATACCTTCGTGAAGAGCGAACACTGTGCCTCCCTGCGCTAACTGTTGACGGCAGAAGTGCGAGCTGTGGGGTCGTTTTCAGCTGCTTCTTTCATATTAAAAAATCTCTCAGGAAGCACATATTTATCATATAACACCCATGTATTTTTGGTCACGGCTACACTCTGCAAAAGTCCGCCATATATTCTACCGCATGGCCCGCTTGGACAAAGCCATACAGTAATAATAGGTATATTTCCCAACTTGTAGGGAACATGCCGATTCAGGCATGATCAGGTCGTTGCAACCTGGGCGTGGCAGGCAACAACTCAACGGGGTGGAAGGTAAAATCAACCAGGCATGCTCATCACGTGAAAAGTTTTCGCAGTTGTGGGAACCAAAAAACAAGGAAAATGGGTAGGAGGTACGACTAGTTCAATGATGAAGCCGGTTGACATGAACTAAAACTTAAAATCATTGCGAGGCATCTGGAGCAGCTACAGTCGCTGAGATAGCTAGCAGGGAGAATAGCCGTTTGGGCTAGTTAGAACGGGCGATTACATGGTGAGTTAGACAGGGGGTGGCGGTAGCTTTTAGCTCAGCTAAAGAATCCATTTAAAGGGTGTCTGTTGTGCGAAAAGGGGGGAAGCTGATGTGAACAGAGACAGCAGACAAATAATAAACGGTTGAGCAATAGCATCCGCAATAATGTATAAGGACTGCAGTTTAGCTGGACTCTACTCTGTGAACTTAACAGAAGGGTAGGATAATCGGTCGCCAATCACGGAGTCACTGCTGTCAGCTCCAAGAACGAATGATGTATGGCAAAAACAGCCGAGAGGCGTTAGCCGTGACTGCAGGTATATGATCGCTTCAGAGGAAAAGAGGAAAGAACGTGTGTGTTATGTCTGGCTGATGGATTGGACTTGGGGGGTGTAGTCTCAAATAGGATGAATGTTGCAACGCCTTGCACGTTGACGTTAACCGCGAGCCTTGCAGAGTACCTTCAGTCGACCCCGTGCATACCTTTTTTAAAATCAAACGAAAGGACAGCTGTCATTCGCTTGTATTTCTTGGTGTTCCCAGACAAATGGCAACCTTTACAGGTCCAAACCAGCTACAGACAAACAACAGCGGTGCTCTTTTATGGATTTCCTGAGCTAAAGATTTTTTGTTTATCATAATACAAGCACACGGATTCCGGCAAGATCTGCAAACACTGCGCCGCACGGACTCGCGATTCGGCTCTTATCTTATGGCCCACTGGTTGTACATCACTCGATAAAGGGGCTGTACACGCAAACAATCAAGGATGGTGCACTTTGGTAGTATGACCAACAACCGTCTGGAGAATGCCAACGTTCGCCTTAAAAACCGGGTGCACTACTCTTACACACTAAAGCACGCCATACAGAAGGTGTCCCGGCAAGCCGAGTGGCTCATGAGGGAATTCGAGATACATACGGCATGTCATAGCGCCGACGGGAAATCGTGGAGTGCGACGGCTACGTCCTGAACGTCGTCTGTCGAATGATTACGTATGCATGTTCCCTCATTTTTAGGCACTTGGGGCCGCAACCCCCAAGACTGCACCGTCATAGTAATGGAACAATGTGAGGTCAGTGCACGTTAACCAAGTTAGAGTTCCTTGTGCAAACACCCAGGTGCTCCCGGACAATTGACACCTGTGCCGGAGAATGCACATACCCCTTCCACCAAACGATATGGCTCCCTTGCATCCATTTTTTTCTCTGTGTTTACAGATCAGTCGGTTTTAAGCGGTAAGAAACATTCTTCATAGCTTTTTTATTAGGTTGCTTCTTTATCCACCAACGGTGGCTGTCGGATTATGACCCACCGGAACAAGCTGTACACCCTACAGTTGTTCCAAAGCCACCGCCGACAGCTTTGGACGGCCTGCGTAAACAACTGAACCGGGTGGTGGGTAAGCCTCAAGGGCTGGAATCCAGGAGGTCCAAAGCCATGATTAGGCAATTGATTGTTCATGTCTGAACTCCGCCGCACCAAGGCTCAAGCTCTGCTACTGATGGCATGCCGTCGGTGGTTCAGGTTACTGCAACTCAACCCCGATGGTGGTCCAGGGCATTTGTGTACTTTGTGGCCGGCCTACTAGTATCAATGACCGCTCCTGTGCGACGGATCGCGTGTCATTCCATGTCGACTGTTGTGATGTGCGTTGATGCTTTTCAGGCTCGTCCCAAAGATGAGTTCACAGATGAATAATCTATTTTTGGTTCTTAACCCTCTGCCCGTCCAGAACACACAAAGATGTGCTTGCTACTCGGTCCGCAAAGAAGGCGTCTTGTGATGTTGACTTAGACAAGAGCGCAGAATCCCAGCACAGTGTATCCCGAGAGTTTGCGTGCATCCATGTTTTCGGCTCTAAGGAGAAGCTAATGGACGGGCCTGAGTAAATGTCTGCCTACCACGACTAACGCTGTAGGTTGCCAGCTAGGGGAAAGAGACGACTATTTCACTTGACTCATACATGGCCCATCAGCTCAATACTTATCGTTTGTTGACGAAAGTCCATGCAATTCATGTAAGTATCGCATTTCTTGAAGGTTATAGTCAGTAGGCAACAAACTACGGGAAACCACGCAATGAGAATCAGCCATTCAATATGGCTTTGTGTAAACAAGCATCTACGAGACTGTTGCCACTGAAGTGTTTCCCCTATAGGGTAAGTATTGCCCCCTGCTTGTCAGCCCACTGACCCATGGTGATACTTCGATAATCGCACTTTTATCTTGTTCTTATTTCAGGACGTCAGTAGGTTAATGAAAACCGCGCACTAACAAGGTCAGACGCTTCCCGGCAGGACATACGTACTAATCAAAAAGACAAAAAATTCAAGTTTTCTTCTTGCCCAAGCTGGACCTTCTACTTTTTCTGGTATAGTCGGATGGACGCAAGTCGGCCAGTTGCTTAGTCCATCCTCCATGATCGACGCAGGTTCCATGTGGCTAGTTGATTAGGCATCATGGACCCTAGCCGCATGTTAGTCGTGTAAGTCAGCTTGGTTCGTTCAGCTATCCGGTATGATCGACTACATAATCGTCCCGACATATTTTGCAAGTTATAATGGTGCACGTTGCTGCTTAACATCGAATATCTGCAACGACTGCAAGCTTTAAGTTCTTCCAACCGTGCTCGATTTATCCGGCAACAATGAATGCGGCTTCCGCGATGTTAACTGAGGAAAACAACTATCGACGTCCCTGAACACATACTTCGGTAGTCGACCAGTCAATCAGATAGGACCAGCAAAAACTATTTACACGAATGACAACTCACATGGGCCATGTAGTTTCTAAAAAGTTCAATGAATTGTGTCAGCTGCAGAATTACCTGCACATTCCGCCCATTGTGAGCTATTCATCTTTTACCACAATTCACGATATCTAATTACATTAGGCAACGTATTCATTTTCGGTGGCGATTGGTGACCTTAAAGATCCACTCACCCATGTACATAATGAGCAGAATAATCCACTATAATTCGTTATTCTATACTGCGAAGTGGCAACCCTGAAAACATCGTAGCTTTCGAGAAATCAATTTCATTGTGCGAATACCGAGCGGTTTCACCTGGCGGGGCCCCTTGGCCGCACAATGCTCCCAGCTGCAAAATCTTTGCAAATGGAATGAAACTTTTTGCTCCAAAATGTTGCATTTTGTTGCATATATGCTCAAACCAAAAACTTTTCTAATCTACATTTATATTTTTGCAGATCACACAATTTCATTGTCCACTGTAACAGTCATACCTCTGGCGGAAAATTTCTCGTGGAACACTTTTCTAGCATCATTGTTACTCCGGGATGCCTAGTTGGGGTCCAAAAGTTTGAGCTGGTATTCGTAACTCAATTACCTGCCTGTTTTACTCCATTAAGAACACATCATGGCCTTTGGAAATTTAATTCCATTGTGCGAATACTGAGCGCCTCACCCGGCTTGTGCGTGAACTCAAGTTGGATTCGCGCGTTTCCCGGCTCGTTCGCAACGGACCAATTAGAATCCCGGTCGTGCATGAGTCGCCTGCGGCTTCTTGTGGCCAGCAGCCGGTCATCTGCACGTCTGTCCAAGCAACGTGATGCCCAGTTATTACTAGGGTCTGGCCGCTACCCATGTACTGATTTTCTCATTTGAACTCTGGTGGTTTTCTTTGGCATAAAATTATTGTGGTCGTCGTTTTGTCTATGTTGCCAGAAACCATATTAGGGTCAAAAATAATAATAATATTGTTTATTCCCAACTGGTGGATGGCATGCCGTCAGGCGTGAGCATAATGTTACAGTCAGAATAAAAAAATGACTGGCGGGTACAGGGGAATGCTTGGAAAGGGGACAGCGTCATAAACATTGGGCATTAATAATTATGATAGCAACTTGTAGGGAGCGTGTTGATTGAGGCATGATCAGGTCGTTGCAACCTGAACGCGGCGGGTAACAGCACAACGGGCATGCTTATTACGTGAAAAGTCACCACAGTTGTGGGAACCGAAAAAAACGAGGACAATAGGCATGAGGTACAACTAGTTGAAAGCTGAGGCCTGCTGACCTGGACTAAAACTGAAAACCGTTGCAGGCCATGAGTGGCCTTGGGCGGCCGAGTAAATGGCTAGGGTTACCAAATGCAAAAATGGAGATGGAGGTAGGGGAATTCGATCTGGAGACAAATGGCAAGTTTTGTCTCAAAAATTTGGTTTAAATTGAAACTGAGTAGACTCACTGGTGGCACTGTTGCAGGGAGGTCAGGTGTAAAGGGTAGTTTTGATGGGGAGATGTTGCAAATGCATAGGGCCAATCGAACACCGTAAGTGAAATTAAACTTTTGGAGGAGACAAACCGAAAATGCGGCTGGAATCTAGGTTGGTTAAGTCCGAATGATATGTTCAGCGGTTTAGAACGAGGCGGTTGGGGCCAGGTGAAAAATTTGTCTGTAATTGCGAGTGGGCAAGAGGCTGCGTTCGAGATTCTGACGAAAGTAATTGCGGGAGTGCCATCAGACTGGGTACGGCAGTGCCATGCCATCATTGCACTGACATCCTTCGGTTTCTGGACAGCCCCGCAACGGTCGTCAAGGTTGCCGCAATCGGACAGGGGATACGCATTTCCGTGGCAGTTGGATGCAGGTTAGACGAGGAGATTGGCACAAATAGAGTCAGGCCAATGCAGAGTCACGGAAAATTTCCAACAAGTAGGAGGACATGTGAGTATAGACCGCGGACAAGCCAGATTGAATGAATAACGGTTGTACGGGGCGTTAGCGCAACTACAGCCGAAGTTTGAGGCTTGGAAAGAGGGGGAATGTGGAAGGAATAGGATGAGAGCAGTAGCGTCCGGTGAGTGCCAGGAGGCATCAGATAGAACGGTTTTCAATGGAAAAAATAGAAGCGGATGATAGCAAACTAAACGAACCCAGGAAGAGATGGCTTTTTTTGGCTGACTTAGAAGCCAAGTACTAGCTGGGCCAGAGTAGGTGTCTAATTTTGGGAAGGCAAGGACTTAGCCGCCGAGGCAGGGTGGCTAGCCGTTGGAGTAGTTGGAACAGGCGATTACATGGTGAGAATGCATGGCGGTATTTTTAAGCTCAGCAAAAAAATCCAACCGAAGTGTCTCCGTTGTACAAAGGAGGTGTTAATGTTAACATGGACAGCAGACAAATAATAAGCGGTTGGGCAACAGCTTCCGAGATAATGGATAAGAACCTTAGTTTAACTGGAATCTACTACCACAACTCAACAAAAAGGTAAGAGTATGGGTGGTCAGTCACCGAATCACTGCTGTCAGCTCCAGGAAACGAATAATGTATGGCAAAAACGTCCATTTGGAGCTAGCTGTGACTACCGGTAATCAGGAAATAATGAGAAATTTACGTTTTATGTGTATATGACTGCTTCAAAAAACGTGTGTGTTATGTCTGGATGATGAAGTGGAATTGGGGTGCTGCAACCCAACTAAGAGGAGGGTGGCCACGCCTTGCTGGTCGATGTTAGCCTTAAGCCTCGCACAGTACCTTCTGGCTACCCATGAATATTTAAAAAACGAGAGGGCTGCTGTCATTCGTTTGTATTCCTTGGTGTTGCCAGACAAGTGACAACCGTGACAAGTCCAATCCAGCTACAGACAAACAACAACAGTGCTCTTTTATGGTTTTCCCAAATTAAAGGCCAGGCTTAGAACCACCGGCGATGGGCGGTGCACCCGTGCTACTGGAGGGGTGGCGAGTATACGAACGCACCATTTTGCAACGTAGCAGGGCGACCCTCTCTGCAGGGCGTACCCGCCCACCACACGAGGTTTTCATCCCTCCTGCGTGCTACCAGATCGGCAGGGTGACAAGCCACCAAACAGTCATAATTGCAGTTTGTGAAATAATAAAGAACTCCAGCTACCAGATATTTTATCCGGTCGTGGAGGAAGCCAGGCCAATGAAACAGCTTCGTTATTTCGAACAAGCAAACAGCAAACAACCACCGGAAGAGTCAAGACGCGGAGGCAAATGAAACGGCAGCTACCTTTTTGGCCATGGGAGTAGAATATAGATGTTCAGGGCCTGTGTACTATGGCTAAACGACGGCGAAGCGTTGGTGTGAACCGCCATGTCGAGTAGAGACGCACCACAGTGTTATTTGTATATGCGAATGAGTGGGCTGTGGGAACAAAACGGTATTTCATTCGTTGCGCATCTTCAGACCCATTATTTGATGAGCGTGCACTGCATGTGGTCAGAGGATGCAGAATGGTTCTGAACGGTGAGAAAATAAGGCTTTGGTTTGGATAAGGCTAGTTAACTCCAGTAAAAGCAATGCACCAAACATCAAGTAGAGCTGACAGAGTTATTCAGGGATGGGACCAGGCTTGAAAGAACTAGGAATAAGTTGGCCGGGC
>SJOL01007113.1:135513-149751 GCA_004794785.1 Opisthorchis felineus
TGCGTTCGAGATTCTGACGAAAGTAATTGCGGGAGTGCCATCAGACTGGGTACGGCAGTGCCATGCCATCATTGCACTGACATCCTTCGGTTTCTGGACAGCCCCGCAACGGTCGTCAAGGTTGCCGCAATCGGACAGGGGATACGCATTTCCGTGGCAGTTGGATGCAGGTTAGACGAGGAGATTGGCACAAATAGAGTCAGGCCAATGCAGAGTCACGGAAAATTTCCAACAAGTAGGAGGACATGTGAGTATAGACCGCGGACAAGCCAGATTGAATGAATAACGGTTGTACGGGGCGTTAGCGCAACTACAGCCGAAGTTTGAGGCTTGGAAAGAGGGGGAATGTGGAAGGAATAGGATGAGAGCAGTAGCGTCCGGTGAGTGCCAGGAGGCATCAGATAGAACGGTTTTCAATGGAAAAAATAGAAGCGGATGATAGCAAACTAAACGAACCCAGGAAGAGATGGCTTTTTTGGCTGACTTAGAAGCCAAGTACTAGCTGGGCCAGAGTAGGTGTCTAATTTTGGGAAGGCAAGGACTTAGCCGCCGAGGCAGGGTGGCTAGCCGTTGGAGTAGTTGGAACAGGCGATTACATGGTGAGAATGCATGGCGGTATTTTTAAGCTCAGCAAAAAAATCCAACCGAAGTGTCTCCGTTGTACAAAGGAGGTGTTAATGTTAACATGGACAGCAGACAAATAATAAGCGGTTGGGCAACAGCTTCCGAGATAATGGATAAGAACCTTAGTTTAACTGGAATCTACTACCACAACTCAACAAAAAGGTAAGAGTATGGGTGGTCAGTCACCGAATCACTGCTGTCAGCTCCAGGAAACGAATAATGTATGGCAAAAACGTCCATTTGGAGCTAGCTGTGACTACCGGTAACCAGGAAATAATGAGAAATTTACGTTTTATGTGTATATGACTGCTTCAAAAAACGTGTGTGTTATGCCTGGATGATGAAGTGGAATTGGGGTGCTGCAACCCAACTAAGAGGAGGGTGGCCACGCCTTGCTGGTCGATGTTAGCCTTAAGCCTCGCACAGTACCTTCTGGCTACCCATGAATATTTAAAAAACGAGAGGGCTGCTGTCATTCGTTTGTATTCCTTGGTGTTGCCAGACAAGTGACAACCGTGACAAGTCCAATCCAGCTACAGACAAACAACAACAGTGCTCTTTTATGGTTTTCCCAAATTAAAGGCCAGGCTTAGAACCACCGGCGATGGGCGGTGCACCCGTGCTACTGGAGGGGTGGCGAGTATACGAACGCACCATGGTGCAACGTAGCAGGGCGACCCTCTCTGCAGGGCGTACCCGCCCACCACACGAGGTTTTCATCCCTCCTGCGTGCTACCAGATCGGCAGGGTGACAAGCCACCAAACAGTCATAATTGCAGTTTGTGAAATAATAAAGAACTCCAGCTACCAGATATTTTATCCGGTCGTGGAGGAAGCCAGGCCAATGAAACAGCTTCGTTATTTCGAACAAGCAAACAGCAAACAACCACCGGAAGAGTCAAGACGCGGAGGCAAATGAAACGGCAGCTACCTTTTTGGCCATGGGAGTAGAATATAGATGTTCAGGGCCTGTGTACTATGGCTAAACGACGGCGAAGCGTTGGTGTGAACCGCCATGTCGAGTAGAGACGCACCACAGTGTTATTTGTATATGCGAATGAGTGGGCTGTGGGAACAAAACGGTATTTCATTCGTTGCGCATCTTCAGACCCATTATTTGATGAGCGTGCACTGCATGTGGTCAGAGGATGCAGAATGGTTCTGAACGGTGAGAAAATAAGGCTTTGGTTTGGATAAGGCTAGTTAACTCCAGTAAAAGCAATGCACCAAACATCAAGTAGAGCTGACAGAGTTATTCAGGGATGGGACCAGGCTTGAAAGAACTAGGAATAAGTTGGCCGGGCACAGAAGCTTAAGGCCGGAGGTAAGGAGACGCAACGAGGTCAGTGGAGACGGGTATGAAAACAATTACGGTGGCAGGCGCTAGGCACTCTGCAAAACAACAGCGCTTCAGAGAGCAGGTGCAAATGTAGTCCCAGGAGGAAAACGTCTGCATAATAGATAGATACTATGGTGATTTATGGACAAGAACACTTGGGAGGGTAGTTGTCTCACTTGCGGGTTAACGTTAAGGGGTTCATGCTGGAGAATGTACATGCTGGGACCAAGTAATGGGACAGTTGGGGTGAGAGCGCAATTTAGAAGGGTTTAGGGCCTGTTTCAAAGAAAGTGTTTAGTGTAAGCTGTGGAGCGAAAAGACGCTCGGCTCCCTCCATAGAAAGGTAGGAACCGAGAGTCCTACGAAAGCGTACATGAGATGATATAGTATGGATATGGAAGGAAGCTTGTTCCATAGTTTAGAACACAGGCAAAGGAAAAAGTTTTGTCTAAAGACTGTTCGACAGGTCGACAATGGGAGCAAAAATCCAGAGTTGCGGATATTGTAGGGAAGGCAGAAAAAAATTCAGGACGGCAGTGAGCTATGTGAGCCTCTCGGTAGATTAGGCGATGCAGAAGGCCTAGATTCAACCTCAGCCATAAAGGATCCAGCCCAAGTGACAAACAGCGAAGATTATATGGCAGCGTGGCTGACGCCAGAAACGAGGACTTAGGAAACGAGCGCTGCACATTTTCCACAGCATTCCGGCGTGTCTGCGAATACTGTGAGGCCAATTCAGGGCTGGATTCAAGAATGGGTCTTACAAACTGCTTAAAGATGGTAATCAAACATGATTTATTGTAGAGGGATCGGCGAATGAAGGCACAGAGCTTTTGGGCTTTAGCCACTCTGTACCATGCATATTGGGAAAAACTAAACGCACAGGAATACCTAAGACCTAGGTCTCTCACTTAGGGGAGGGTAGGAATCGAGAGTCCATTAAGAATAAGCATCCCAGGAGAAATCTGGAATCGATGTGAGAGGGCTTGGCATTTTGGAACGGCGAAAGAAAGACAGGAGTTAGAGGACCAGAGGGATAAGGAATTCAGATCAGACTGAATGTTAGCAAGAGTGCAAACAGTGTCACCGGCCTTAAACGTGTAGGCTAACTTAATATCGTCAGCGAACAGAAATGGGGATCCATGGGTGATCGATCCATGGGTGTCAATATATAGTAAGAACAGTAGGGGGCCAAGCACGCCACCCTCAATAACTCCACTGGTGATGGGAAGGGGTGATGAGGAGAGATCCCCGATCTTGGTGACCTGCGTTCTCCCAGTGAGGTAAGGAGTGAACCATCGCGGTAGCGGGTCACCAATCCCCGTAGATCGTAATTTGTTGAGGTGCGTACCGTGGGGGACTTGGTCAAGCGCCTTGAGAATATCAAGATAGATAGGAATAATACTCAGCCCGGCATCGTAGGCGGACGACAGATGAGTAAAGAAATCAACCTGATATGTGTTAGCTGACCGCCGTGTTTTAAACCCATAATGCCGATTGTTAAGGGCCTTGGTGGTGAGCAGGTAATCCGTGACGGGGACTTTGATAAGGCGTTCTAGGGTACGGGTGGGCAAGCAGGTATGGTGGATGCCACGATAGCTAGCTGGGGCGGTTCGTGGACCTGACTTATAGTGTGGTACAATGGTGGAGTGCTTCCACTGACTTGGAACTGTACCAGTGATAAGGGAGATGTTGAAGAGATTAAGGATGAGGGTGGAGATGCCCGGGCAACCAGCTTTTAGGATGAGCGAAGGGATACCGTCAGTGTCTGGGAAACTGGAGTCTCTAAGGCGGACGAGTGAGGATGTTAATTCAGACAAAGTAACTGAGAGTGTGTAGAGGGAATGGATTGCCTCGTCAACAGATGTGGTCACTTCGGAACTAGATGGGGAGCAATGAGTAGATAGGGTCGTCGCGGAGGGAACATAGCAGCTGGCGAAGTAAGAGTTTATGGATTCTACAATATCAGCGGAGTCAGAAAGAGGCTCCCCGTCAGCCACAATATTTAGAATTGCAGATGAATTGGGGAAGCAACGCCTGCGAAAGAGGCGCCTCAGCATCTTGGATTGAAGAGAATGGGCCACGGCGGTAGATTCCTCGCGCCTTTCAAGAACTAATTTGGCAGTGGTAATCTCAGTCATGAGTTTTTAATTAGAATTAGGAGTGAGAGATCGTGGGATCCACGGAAGAGCCTACGACACCTCCTAAGTTTATACCCTAGAGCGGATAATCGTCTGGCTGGACGACAACCAGAAACATAGAGAGCTCTCCTGGGAACAACTAGGCATAGTGATGAGAGTACATTGCCGTAAAAAATGTTGGCCACGCTTTGTGTGTCAAGAGGGAGAAAGTACTCGTCCCAACTTTTGTGGCGCAATGAGACTGCAAAGCTTTCAAGGATGTCAGGGGGAAGGATGAAGGAGCTTAGGGGGAGGATTAGGAGAGGTTTGAGTACTCGTCCAGCTGCAAGTGACAATACAATGGTCGCTATGAGGGAACTTCGGGCCAACTGCAGCGGTGGAACACAGATGACCATTGACAAGGGCAATGTCCAGGGTGTGGGAACCGCGATTTGGTTGCCTTACGGGCTGGGACCAGCCTTCGACATCAAGTTGGGCAAGCAGAGGCGAAAGGCGCAAAGAGGATTTTCGCTGAGACAAGGAAATCCCAGGAAGGTTGAGGTCACCAAAGATTAATTTGTTTGGGTGAGGTAGAGCTCGGGTATAGAAAAGCAGCGTGGATATTTGGTTAATCGAGCTAGCTGAGTGTGGAGGGGGCATGTATAAACACCCGAGGACGAAAGGCAGGTTATCCCGGCAAGCAGAAAGCCAAAGAGAGTCTGGAATGTCCGCCAGCAGTGGATCGTCAATGAGGGAGACCTCCATTTCAGTTCTGGAGTATATGAGGCAACCATCGTCACGGCGGTGGGAACGATCGAAAGGGAAGATAGTGTATCCCGGAATGGAAATAAGGGCATCAGGCGTGCTAGGAGAGAGCCACGTCTCAGTGATGCATATGAAGGTTGGACAAGCTATAGTGGAGATAGCTTGGATGTAGTGCAATTCAGGTAAGAGAGAGCGGGTGTTGATTAGAGGGACAGAAATATTACTAGCAAGGTTAGAGGACGTGGGTAGGGTGGCTAGTAAAAAGTTGGTAAGCCCAGGGAGTTCAGTATAGAATGGAACAGGGACAGGGGGATCGAGGGTTCTCGAATTGGTGGGTGAGGTAGGATCAGTTGAAGATGTGTGAGTCTGGTAATCGTTTGTAGAGGTGTTATCAACAGCATCAGAGGATGCTACCATGAGGCAGTTGAACAGAAATAGCGGGATTATGGTCACGCAAGATGGATGGGCAGGTGCAGTGTTTAAGAAGGAGGAAATGAGAGGGTATGACAGGGGCACTAAAAGGGCAGGGGGATCTGTCTTGTAGTGCCTTCAGCACCGCATCGTGGGGGGCGGAGGGCACAGGTAGCCAAACCGGGCTGACTGGAGGAGATGAAATAAGCGGCTTATAGTAAAAATGCAAGATAAGGGGTGGGGACCGGGTGCAGCGAGGAAGCTAGTGGTGTATTCAAACTCTGAGAGGAGTGGGCTCCGTTGGGGGTGAACAGGAATCCTCTGCGTTGGTCGTGGCGGAGAGAACTTTGGGATGGGAAGACAAGAAATAGCTGAGCGTCGTAAAGGTGGAGCTGCACGTGACTTCAGAAGGGGCAGGGGCTGTGATGGAGTAGGTAGTTGCCGAAAAGGGATCCCAGGCAAATAATACGCGGGTAGCCAGGGGGTGGAACATGATAGGGGCTAAGATTAGGCAATAGTAGTTGTGGTTTAGGTATCCTGCCAAGGGAGTGAGTTGCACGGTCTGAGGGGCTACAGATGTGCTTATGTGGGATTCGGGGTATAGTCAGCTTTATAGAAGAAGGGCGAAGAGCAGGAACTCGGAGAGATAGTGTGGGAGAAGGCGTTACGATACGAGGCTTTGACAGCGGGCATTTGAGCGGTGACCCTAACACAGTGACTTTTATTAGGCCGTAGGATCTAAACTTCGACATCAGGGTTGCCTTGGGTGCTTTGAATAGGTATTTATTACTGGTCACCGATAAGTTCACTGAGAGACAATCTCGCCTTGCTTGGTGAGGACAGCTGCAGCCGGATTGCCCATTTATCGTAATTTGTATTTGTGACTGTGCCAATGAGAACACAACCTGGGTTCTCAGTTTCATTGAACTAGGTGAACGCAAGGTGTAACAGCTGGCTTCTTCCCCGGTATTGTTGTAGTTGATGTGTTGCGCTTGCTCTAGAATCCTTGGTGCTCTTCCAGAAACGAACTTTCATGTGGTGAGATAGGATGTGTGCAATAATTTTTCCTGCAATCCATAAAAGACCAATCCCTCGACATCGGTCTGATTGTATTTTCTTTGATCTTTGTGGAAAATTTCAATCTCATTATGCAAATCAGGTGAAATCTTTTTTCTTTTAATCTCGGCCAGCTCAATTGGAGTACTTCGGGGTCTGTCTTCTCTCTGTCTTTTTTCTTGCAGTTCATTTATCAGCCTTCGAAGTTAAGCCCTCATTGGCCGCATTCACAGGAGCTTGAGACAACTGAAAGTTCTTCAGTGTTAGCGACTGTTCTTTCTAAGTAGCCACTATGTTTTCGGATTTATTAAGCATCCGGTCTGCCTGAGTGTCCTGGTTATATTGAACGTGCTGTATTTCCGTTCCACAGATTTTCATTGCCTCTAGAAATTTCTTGAGAGCTCGTCAATCTGTGCACAGTTGGATATCTTGGCTCTCAACCCACTATTCGTTTCTCAGTATGCGTGAAAAGTTTGAAAGTTTCGTCCTCGTATTGCAAAGCCCATTTCGCACTTATAGACTTGGCGGTTAATAGAGCGCCTTGCCAAAGGCCGTGTCCTTTCGCTGACCAGGAAAAACACGGATGCGTTATTCCCAGAAGTCCTATTGCCTATCATTTTCAATCCGATGGTTCCATTTACAGTCTTTTATGCTCCCGGATACTGATTCGTTGTTTTTCCAATGTATATAGTACTGTTGAATTATACAGACCATGAATGACATTCTGTCGGACCTCTTATGATGTTGAATGAGCCGCTTGAAACGAGTCCGCTTGAAGACTTGACCAACGAAGAAGGGGTATCTTAGGGGCCAGTCGTACTTTGAATCGTGTTGCAATCAGCAGAAAGCTTACCCTTGTTGTGAGCACTGCTTGGAGATCTCTTTAGTGGACAATGAAAATCCAGAAGATACTTGTTCGCACCTTACACCCGCGTCAACACGGGCTATCTTCCAGCACCGCACCATCTGTTAATGACGGCGAGTTCCATAACTGCAGATTTTTTGGTAGACACCGGCAGTTTAGGTTCATGAGTTCCATTCCGAAGGGCTCAGTTACCCTTTGCCTTACTTGTCTGTCACGGCCGATTCGGGCCTGGAGATTATCGGTCACCATCGACGTCGTCAACAGCACCGTCCAGAAGAGGATGGATCTTACAGTGGCGTGAGAGTGCGTGCATCACCCAAACCAACTGCGCTATAAGGAGTGTGTGTGTCGCTCACAGATACTCTCTGTGGATGCTCTGTGGATAGCGGTCTAACTTGCACGTTGTTGTGTATTCTGAATTGTCGTGCAACTCTGTGTCGGTCCTCGGCTTCCTGCTTCGCTCACTATGGTATATCAAAAGGCACGGTAGCTTCAGACAGCCCTTCATGAAGACAAGGGAAAATCGTTATAACTGTGTTTATGGAGTTTGCCACAAGTGCGTGCTTTTATCTCCGAGAGGGCGACAAGTGTCGAGCTAAAGATGCTCGATACAGATTGCCTGGAATTCTGACCAATCAGGGCGTGCCTTCGTTTGGTCCGTAGCCCGCACGTGACATATCCGTCTAATTTATGTGGTGTTCGGTTATTAGGGACGGCTGGCCTCCGGACACCTCCCCTTTTTTCAACAGACCACTGCTTTGAACTCAACTGTGATGACTCCTGGAGGTGCTGTCGTGCGTCGGTCCGTCCCTGAAGCTGCGAGCATGCCGATCGGGGATCTGGTGCCCTCGACTTCGGAGGTATGCCACGGCTGTCCGACGTCCCATGCAACGTGGGTCCCTTACGGAGTCGCAGTCCGTTGTCTGAAGTTGGTTCCACTGACGTGGCCATGCTTATGATCTTATTTGTGCATCATGCTTTAAGTAGTATTCGGCCTTGCGTCCACCGCGGAGAGCATTTCCCACACCCCTGAATCAGTATCCAGCCTGTGACCATTGTTACGCCTCTTCCACCGGCCCCCATTTTTTGACTTTGCAGTGGAACGGTCCGCGTGAACCTGGTACTGTAAACTGAATGGTTCGGACCACGGGTAAAACGTTGCAGGCTGCTGGCAGGATTCAACAAAATAGACTGAAGTGAGAGGGCTACCGGTGCCAGACGCCAGGAGCTGAATAGGCAATGCTTCGCGTGTGCTCCCTCTGGTCTGCCGTTTGGCTGTAACTGTGGCGACCACGAAATCGTCAGGACGTGTTGTCTTCGTGAACGTATTGTAGCCATCTGCAGTTGTTTCGTTACAAGCAGCATGGAAGGGTTGGCCCAAGGGTTGAAGCTCAATGAAGCTCTATCCAATGAAGCCCCAAGTGATCAAGACCTGTATAGTTAGTGAGGTAGCACGTACCATTGAGTAGAATACCCTTGAACGGTACGGAACAGTTCAGCTTCCCGGCCAGTTTGAGGCTTCCTCCAGGCGCATTACAAACGGTGCACTTTGTGTGTTCCACTGGTGGCCTTCCAATTACGTCCCAGGTTTGTCTTGAAATCAGAGTGAGGTCAGAACGTGTATCGAGTTGGAGGATAACCGGTGTGCCACTGTTACACACTGCCACGAATTTACGTCGACCGGGTGATTTCATCCTAAATGTAGCGATCATGACCCTCGCCTGTGTCCTTTTGTCGGGTCGGTTTTTTGCGCGAGCCCCTGCAGCATACTTCTTCGTAACCCTTTGGACTGAACTTGCTGCACCTGTGGTTCCAGTGTGGACAGTGGCGTGAATAGTGTCATTCTTCACAAAACGAGCAAGGTGTGGGCGGTTTTCTAGGATTTCGTTTAGAACTTGATTGTCTTTTGGAAGTTACTTCGAAAACCATGTCAGGCTGAGAATTTGGAATGTTCAACCATTGCAGCAACAACCTTGAGATTGATAAAATTCTGACATTCGGTGTTAAGTTTCTGAGGCGTCAACTCTGGGCCCTGTTCGATTAGATTCAGTAGACAGGTCCGAATATCTGCATCATGTGGCGATTGAAGACCAGCCACGAAGATGGGACACCTGAATTGATCCTCGGTCATGCAGCTGAGCTAAAAGCGCTCGCATTCTCTGTTGCCCACACCGGCATAAGTGATGAAATCTTCAGTAGGCCTTTTGACAATCATGTGACACTGATAACGAAAACTGAACAAGGAACCTTACCTAACGAATACTTGGGCCAGGATCTTGACGGTATTTGCGCAACCACGGCCACGAGGGAGTTTGGGGAGTATGAAATATGTGAACTTATCATGTTTAGCTGTCCCCAGTTTCCGCAGCAACAATCGAACTTTCCATGCGTCATCAAACTGAGCAAAGTCGGTTTGAAGCACGTCCTCATATTACTTGAACCAACTTTTGAAGGTTCGTCCAGATTCAGCATTGAAATAGAATTCAGTAATCGAGCTGGCGGCAGCATCTGTGGAAGAAAACAGGGGTCCAACTGTTTTTGTCGCATTCACCGTCCTACTGCGCATCAGAGGTTTCACAAGCCTCGTTTAAGCTTCTTCGAACTGCTTCTGCCGCTGCTGTAAGGTTACTTATAGTCACTCTACCGACAATGACATAGTGGGTTTGGTTTCCCGCCGGTTGTTGTGTCTACTGAATGATCTTGCAACTTTATGTCGGTCCTTGGCTTCCTGCTACATCCACTACGGTTTCTCAAATGCCACGGTAGCCTCAGACGAAGAAGACAAAGGAAGATCATTACAGCTGTATTTATAGGGTAATCACAGAATGTTCCACAAGATCATGCTAGAATCTCCGTGAAGTGGCGACAAGCACCGAGGCGGTACGTCCGAAATCTGTTTAGTTTTTCCCTCGTGCAAACTTGCGAAACAAGTATTTTGATGCTCAATCAATTACGGAGTTCACACGTGTCATTTGTTAAATTTTTTCACTCTAACATAACCTTTGCGTGATAACCCTGTCAGTTTGCACTCAGTTCCTGCGGTGCACCCGGTCTCAATCATGACCCAAATCAATACAGGATGCTCTCTACAGCCGTTGATGGACCACAACGGATGTGGGGAAAATGTGTCCGTCACATGTAAGACGTGGTACGCAATGTCACACCTGCAAGGCCTGGTGGCACTTCAAATGCACGGGTTTACAGGACGACCGGGTGAGCCAACTAGATAACTCTCTTGACCCGTTTGTCCGCGCCAGCTGCCCGTATCTTAAGGGTGCAATGCATCCCACAACTAAAAAGAGAGACAGCAAAAACGAAATCAAGTCCCCACTGCTAGATCGGAATGTTTCGCTTTAACCGGGATACTGGACGCAAAACTGGCGTTTCTTTTTAAAGCTCTGGAGGACACAAACGCAAAGAACACAGCGACCTGGACGAAAGTTGTTTGATGAAATTTCTTCCCTGAACGAGTACCTTGCGTTATCATTCCCGGGTCCGCTGGCTGCCAAGACGGTCATCCAGCTCTCTGATGCGGCAATGAAGAACGCCACGGATTCTCTAGTGGACAGGCCCATGAGTAAGAGCAGACTGATCATCTGGGGGTCATTCTCTAGACAGATCACGCCAACGAAGCTGGCACAGTTGCTCCTTGGTAGTGTCCTCACAAAGCCTGAACACGAATTGCTTCACGCAGATTGGTTACGCCGTACAGAATATCTTGGAGCGGACTGTCAGCATTCAAAAGGCCTATCCAACGATCAGGCGTATATCTGAGGATCGTCCGCTGGGGCCACAGCAGTTCTAAATGAGAGGTGAGAAACAGGCTTCCGCTTGTCTCCAGTTTAGCTGACCCCAAACTTATGGCCAAACCGATGGTAGTTATGGCCCCTTGTGCTCCTGAAAGCACGCCGACGCAAGCGGCCGCAACTCCGGATTGCGGTTTCTACTCAACCACCGCAGATCCCCCGACTACCAAAGGCTTCGATGCTCGGGAGGAGGCAAGTCTTTCGTGGAAGCAGCGTCCAAAGTACGTAGAGCTATCATCGCGTACTTCCGTAACAGACGGTAGAGGCGCAGCAGGGAACTTCATACCCAAGTTTTCAGCTTCTCAGCTGGATTGGGTCAGATGTGAGGAGACAAGCGGCGAAGTTTACCAACAAATCAACCACGAGAGTTGACCTCGACATCAGGGAATACTGCGAGAACCCTAGAGCCACTGAGAATGTGAAACTGCCAATCTCCAGCTGCACTCCGTCAACAGTGGCCTCTTCGATTGTGGACACAGTCGTCAGCCAGAACCCCGGCAGCCAAAGTCACAAACCTGACAACATGTAACCGAAAAATTCTTCGTAAATCCAGCTGGCCACGCTGATCACGGGCGACTCAGGAGTCCATGCAAACACAAAAGAAAGGCGACTGCAGTCAAACGAAGAAACCACATGAGATTCGCCAAGCCAGAAAACTGCGGGCTAGCTTCAGGGTGCAGTTCTCCGCGAAAACGAGCCTCATGGGAGTGCCACCAGAAGGACTACCTCTTAACGCTGCCACCCAGCGCTCAGAGCCTCACAGAGACGCCTTATCGACGAAATCACGCCAAAATGCCCAGAAAACCAAACAGGCTCAAATTTGCCCCAAATCCTTAAACGCCAGCAAAGCTAGTCGTTCAAAAGGCGGTATTGAACGAGCTACAAGTAGTAGCGATTAAAATTTTTGCCAACGGGGGGAAACTAGTTCCCCCAAAGGTAAAGAGCCAAGGCAAACCGGGCACCCACGGGTCGAAAAACCCTACAAATTAAAAACAGCAGCTCTCGAAACCACCAGGACAGGAGGTAGACAAGTAGGCCGCGGAGCCCACTTCAGAACCCTGGCCTCGAACCCGGCTTACAGCTATTAAATCTGCTAACCTCTCTGATTGCACACCTCTCGGCTCCTCACCTTCGGAAGCAGCAGAGAAAGTGCTGAAATGCTTGTCCACTAACTGCCTCAGCCTTTTCAACAAACTTTGAGATATTAAACAGGCAGTTCGCCTTGAACAGCCGTCCATAGTCACACTCACAGAGACCTGGCTCACACCAGATGTCTCTGACGTGGAGACCTCGATAGACGGCTACTCTGTTTTTCGAGCTGACTGAAATCGAGGGAGGGCTGGTGGGTTGCTTTATACCTATATGCGGCCCTGCCCGTCCCTACTGTCCTCTTTAACACCACTCTTGCACCTGTTTGTGATGCATTGTGGAGTCAAATCCCGCTGCGCGGGTCCGATTCTTTCCTTCTCGGTGTGGTCTACCGTTGCTCCTCGAGTCCTCCAGAAAATGATTAATTCCTCATACAAACCCTTGTGCAACCTTCCTCCAGCTACCACTTCACTCATCTCTTGCTGGTAGGCACCAAAAGCCTCCTGGATGGAGCTCAGCGCGTCGGATCAAGTGAACGTTTTGCAGCGGCGCTGACCAAGGTCGTTCAACAGAGCGCTTGAACTCAACATGTCGTCGCACCCAGCACATACCGCGCAGGCCAACTATCATCCCTCCTGGATTTGGCCATCACCAACGAAATACGCTTCGTTGATCAGGTGAAAATTAACGCTCAACTAAGACATAATGACCACTGTGTGATGAACTTTGATTTCATCTGCTACTGAGCCAGAAATCCCGAACCTTAAACGTGGGTTCGAAACTTTTGCAGTGCAGACATCTCAGGAATGCGTGCCTTTTTTGAAAAAGTTAACCTGGGTCCAGCTTCGATGGAAGACATACATAGGATCATTGTCCAGAAAGTTCACGAGGCTGGCGCGATGTTCATCCCAAAAAACCATCACGCAGCCGGATGAGCCGCAAGGTACCTAAAAGGGTTCGGCGTCTTCTAGAAAAGAAGTACCAACTATTTTTCAAAAAGTTGACTACAGGAGACACAGAAGATGAGCTGGTATTTCGTAAAACGTGGAGCCGCTCTAGATAAAAAATCCGCCAACGGTACGCACCAAAAAAAGCCACCATTTTAGAGCTCGCCCGGAAAAACAAAAAGGCGCTGTTTAAATACATGAGACATCGCCGAAGAAATAAGCCAACCACGTTCTCCCTGGGGGACAGAGGCGGGGAACCCACGAATGGCCCAATAGTGGTATCTGAGGTCTACAGAGAACACTATGCATGTGTATATTCAGACGCAGCGTCCCCGTCCCATCCAACCTTGTCAAGGCGTGACTACGAACGGCCTCTAGCCGACTTGGTCTTCACGGTGGAGGACATTCGTCAACTCTTGCACAAGACCAACCCGTTTTGCACGTTGGGGAGGGACGAGGTCCGCCCAAGGATCCTGAAGAAGAAGAAGGAGTCGTCGTTTATGCCGGCAAAATATTTCTACCTGGTGTTTCGTCAGTCGCTTGACGAAGGCCACCTTCCATCTGTTTGGAAGGTAGCGATTGTCACGATAATCTACAAAACAGGCGACCGACAATCGCCCGGCAGCTACAGGCCTATTAGCCTCACTGGCGTGCCTTGCGTAGTGATGGAACGCATCATGAAGCGAGCCACCGTGGACCACCTCACTACCAACAGCTTGATATCAGCTCAGCACGGATTTCTCCCAAACCGTTCTTGCGTGACGAACATGCTCGTAGTTATGGACAGATTTACCCAAGTCAAGGACGATGGACTCATACCGGATACCACATCTTTTGACTTCTCGAAAGCGTTCGATCGAGTCCCACAGGTTTCGCTGCTCCACAAACTCGACTCTTACGGGATTTAAGGGAAAATTTTACACTGGATTAAGGCGTTCCTATCCGACAGAACATTCCGAGTGAAAGTAGGCTCGACCTACTCTTCTCCAGTGCTGGTCTCCATTGTAGTTCCTCAGGGCTCCTTCTTGGGACCACTGCTGTGCTATGCGTCAACGGCCTTCTACACATGTCCATGTCTACTTTTTGCGGACGACTTGAAATCCTGGAGTACCAATGCCAGTGCCCTTCAAATGGATGTAGACGCTGCAAAACAGTGGTGGTTGGACTGGCACCTTCCTCTGAATGACGAAAAGTGCGTCCATATGTCATTTGGAGG
>SJOL01007113.1:165476-202411 GCA_004794785.1 Opisthorchis felineus
GCATTTCCCGCCAAACGCCGCTGGCTTGCGGTCACGCTTTTGAGCCAAAGGCTTTGGTCGAGGACCCTAATCGTCCTGTCTAGGTCTGGGCGCTCTGGCAGTATCCCGGCCCACGTACAACGATGACACTTACAACTAATAATACTCTCATGCCACATCGGCCGTCGCGTATGTCACCAGCCGGGTCGCCTTACTTGCTGCATTCAGCATGGCGGATAGGTGAAAACATGCTACTTCTGACGCCTCCCTTCTTACTTTCACGTTTTCCTTCTTCTACCCTACCCCACCCAAATTTCAATACTCTCTCCGCAGGTCCCAGTACTAGGACTGACCGTTTTGCTCGCCACGCGTCACACTCAGCAGTAGCTTCTGTACGTCCGACTTCAGTAACATCCCTAAACACTTCGAAGTCTGTTTTCAAACCCCGAAAGCCGCCTTTGATGTTCACACACTGGAGCAATCAGGATAACAGGTGTCTCTTGCTCGCACGCTGGATTCCCTCTGCATTGGTGTATGTTGTCTGTCAGAAACAAGGATACAGGAAGCAAGTACTGTGATTGAACTGACTGCCCCCTCGCTCTCTTCCAAGTTCCGGCTGTGTACCTCTGGTGATGCAGATGCCGCTGCAGCTGGATATGCTGGGGTGGGTATAGTATTGCGCGACCGAGCGGAAGCGTCTCTACTTGATTGGATACCCATTGGTAGTCACGTCTGCGCGGTTCGTTTGGCAATGTTTGTGAGAGAATCTCGAGAACGTGAGGTCCTTCGCATCGTGTTTATTGTGCCTGATTACGCCCCAGCTGACTGTAGCTTTGAATATGCCAAAGGCAGTTTCTATAACGCCCTAGACGCTCTTTTACAACGGACTAAAAGCTCAGGTATCGTTGTGGTGACATGAACGCCCAGGTAGGTAGACTAAGCGCTTCTGAGGCCCGATTGGGTGGTCGTCTTGGATTGGACACGAGACGGGGGCGAGATGACTCAGTGGTTAGCGCGCGAATTTACTGACCGTTAGGTCCGTGGTTCGAACCCGACCTCTGCCTCTTGACTTCCCCTGTCTAGGCTTGGGCAACCTGACTGTATCCCTGCCCTCGTGCTTCCTTCTGGTGGCATGGCAGTTAAGCACAGCTGAACGATGGATACGAGACGCACAGACAGCGAAGATCGCCTGCTTCACATGTGTGCCGATCACAAACTATTCCCTTGCAGTACCAATTTCCTCAACAGCGGAAATCGCTTGAAAACGTGGTGCCCACCAACAAATCAGCCCCGAATCCAAATAGACCACATCGCCGTCAGTTACCGGTGGCGAGGGTCGATCACTGCATGCTGCTCCTTCTGGAACACCAGCGTGGACTCCGACCATGCACTTGTACGCTTCCGCTTTTCATTGCGCTTTTCAGGTCTACGCAAAACGCGCACACCTCGCTTAGCCGTTTAGAAGCTAGTAGACCCATAAATCAAACGACAATATCAGAACCGGTTCCTCGAACGCCTGCCAGAACTTCTGTTTGCGGTACAACCCAGCCAACCTCATCCAAACGTTGGATCTCTGATAGGACCGTGTCGTTGCTGGAGGGCCGGTGACAGATTGCTCCTGCCGCAAACGCTACTCTACCCGACGCATCATAATAGTTGGTGGGTACAGATCAAATCTGCCTCAGGCGCTCGCATCGGCAGTGAAGAACTCAAGACGGATATTGTTCAGCTAGTTTGAGCAGGTTTTGGTAGCTTAGAAGTCTTGCAGGACGTTGACTTGCGTCGTTCGAAACCGTCATCCGGCCTGTGTATCTTCTTATAGACAGTGGGGTTCCTCGGAAGCGCAATCCTCGTTAAGAGATTAAAATCGTGGTGAGAATACGGGACTCCTATCGGAATCTGACGGCACATGCTTCATTTGGGCTCTCCTGAGGAATGGCCTCCTCAGCGACTTACCGTATACCTCAGAAACCAGTTAAGTGGGCGACTTGGTGCGGTTCCGATCCCCTCTTGGCACTTTGTTTTCTTGGCAGTAGTATTTCGTTCGTTTTTTTGCGTAACATACTGGAGTCTTGGAGACATGTGTCGGATGGACACCGAGCGTCAGTATTCAGTCGGTCAGGTCGAAGCAAGTTGCAGCTTTCCACCTATTTCCGTCAAAGTTCGCCCGTTGAAGACCACTAGGTTGGATTTGCTGCACGGATCCATTATACCATGTACATACCTCGTACAGTCCCACTGAAGCACCGCTCAGCTTCAATCCGTAACGGCGCACTAGCAATGTCACGTCGACCGGTGATAAAACGTTTGCAACCTAATTGCTCAGCGAACGACCGAACGACCAACTATACAACCTGCTGCTAGTGTTCTTTTCAAGATCTAACGATGGTTCTTATCATCACAAATAACGTTCATAATTCTTGCGGAAAAACGGACGAGTCCCTCTAACGCATGTACCCCTAAAGGAATGTAAGCTTAATCCACTTCATCCCGCACGTGAGCGCAACCGCCATGAGTAGCATTTTTGACAGGACTGACTGAGCTATGTGAAACAGTAAACAACAAAGTATCACCGCAACTTTGTTTCACAGTTTTGTTGAACAGCCTATACATGTACGGTCTCGATTAATTCGGACCCTCTTTGTTTCAGACACATTACGCTGTTCTTACTTTGGATGCTTCAGATGTCCTGTTCTGTATCGTTTTCGTCGCATTCGTTACTGTGCTTGTGCGGAAGTTGATCAAACTAACCACACGCCATCTCTCGTTCCGACCAATTAACGACACATGTGAAGAGCCTGTTGCTGATACGATCAATTATGCTGGCCAACCAGATGCTAGTTCGCTTGAAAATAAAGGTGAGGAGCTTTCTGGAATCTCTTACACGCTCTAAGTCGTATAAAACGAGAAAAAAGCAAACGCCAGTGAATTTTTTCAAGTATGAGTTTCGATCTTAGTTTAACAGATGAGAGTGTGACAGCGGAGGTAAGACATCTTCATGTCTTCGATAGCTGCTGCCTCAGAACCATACCTCGTGCAGGTTGGCGCCAGCGAATCCGCAACTAGACAATTATAAAGCGAGTGTTCGGTTGTGCAACGGGGCTTCAATCGAAGATTGCGTCTAGCGCCAAATTTTTGCGGTGGGGTTGGCTCACCCTCCATGATGGGATCCGCGTGATTTCCGTGTGCATGGTTGGAGACGCTGCAAGAAATAGCTGCTTATTAATATAAATAGCATTCATGTTGTCAGGTTCTACTCAGATTGTGTCTAGAGGCGTAGATACCTTGTAATGATTGTGGTAGGCTAGCACTAGGTCTTTGGCTCAGTGGTTAGCGCGCAAATTTACTGGCCGGAAGGTCCGTGGTTCCAACCCGACCTCTGCATTTCGACTTCCCATGTGTAAGCTTGGGCGACCTGGCAGTATCCCAGCCCTCATGCTTCCTTCGAGTGGAATGGCAGCTAGGCGCTGAAAGGTTGTCACAGCTGAACGATTACCTCATTTTTATTATCTTAGGTCCATTCTCCATCCGATTTTCATCGTTTTCTTCACAACAAGGTTTTCAAGCAGATTATGGTGGCGAGGCGTCGATGTTTAACACTGATGTGCTGCTGATGAAGATGAAATTTAGTTCAGGATTGGGACTACCAGTTTCTACTTGATTTTCTCCTTTTCAACTGTACTTTAAACAATTCATCCGTAGTAGTTTCCCATTGACCGCAGTGTAACACGCACAGGTGTCCCTCAACATTATTGTGAGGGTTCCATCTTTGCTTGCGCCCTAATAACTACCTGATCGTGTGCGCCTATTAATTATCTTCCAGGTGATCCGTTGTCTGTCAGATCTACTCCCATGTTCAGAGTATGGTCCAGATACTCAGACGCCTGAACCGCGCCACCGACTGTACCATGGCGCTTGTTCAGACTGGCATGCAATGGTTCAAACAGAAAGGTGTCACAGTCCCATCGTTGCTCACGCCATAATGATGTCCCCCATCTTGTGAGCCTACGCATCTCGACCACTGTCTGTCAATCCTATTCCCATGTTCACGCAGTTTCACAGCATTCACGCTATCTACACAGATGGCTCAAGTGGTTAGAGCGCGAATCTACTGACCGGAACGTCCGTGGTTCGAACCCGCACTCTGCCTCTCGACTTCCCCTGTCTAGGCTTGGACAGCCTGGCAGTATCCCAGCCGTCTTGCTTCCTTCTGGTGGCATGGCAGCTAGACACGGAAAGGGTGCTACAGCTGAACGATTTTTTTTCGATATCTACACAATGATACTCTCCACTCCACGCACCCAATCACACTGCTTCCCACCGTCGTGACTTCTGACATTTCAAAGTAGCTTTGACCGTCTGATACCTCAAGGCGTTCTAGTTGATCTTTTTGTCCATGTATTCCTTTATGATCAATGCGCATGTGCATAATAAATGAGCACTGGTTCCCGTTCTGGCTTCCACTTCTCTCTGGTATACTTCGACCGCGTAGACCGGTCCTATTCTAGGACTAGCTCAGGACGAGTCAAACCACTGTTAATCCACAGAATACGATACTCCTCAAGAGCATGTTCAGCCCATAGTGTTTTCCAATGATCAACTGTACGTGATAGGGGTTCTCTTGTTGTCAAGAGCAGCGTTACCAGCCAACTACAACACCCCAGCGACTAAGAATTCAAGGACTGCAACCAAGTACACTGGGTCACCGGCAGTAACGTGAACAGCACAGTTGTAGATGACCCGCCGGAAAGTATGACAATCTCTGGATTGACAGTGGTATGTGTCGTCCTGAGCTGGTCCTGGAGTAGTACCAAACTATGCGGTCGAAATACACAAGAGGAAAGATGTGGAAGCCAGAACGGAAACCAGTGCTAATCTATTATACACATGCGCATTGATTATAAAGAAATACATAAGCAAAAAGATCCACTAGAGTGCTTTGAGGTATCAGACGGCCAAACCAATGTCGGAAGTCACGACGGTGGGAAGCAGTGTGATTGGGTAGGTGGAGTGGAGAGCATCAGTGTGTAGATGGGTCGTGCAGAATATGGGTCGCAAAGAGACTGGACCGGTGCGCCGCTTCGTGATCTTCAGGGTACCAATTCAGCATACGCAGTATTTCTTCTAGAAGGTTGGTGGTGGATCGAGGTTTAACACATCAGTCTCTTGACCCCCCCCCCCAAATTGTGGGTGTAGTAACCTGTTCCTAAAAAAATAAACCGTCAACCACCGCTGCCTTGCGCTCAGTCTTTTGAACCAAAGAGTTAGCTGAAAACTCTACTCCTCCTTCTCTCTAGGTTTTGGGCACTGTGTAGTATCTCAGCCTACATACAGCCGTGTAGTCCATGATCAAACGTATCTTCACACCACCACGACAGCCAGATCACTTCATACAGCAGGGCGGATAAGTGATAACATGAGACTGCTGACGGCCCTAATCTTTCTTCATTGTTGTCTCTTAACTCCCTTCCTGTCCCACTTGTTAATAACTCCTCTGTATATCTCAGCTGTGTGCATGTCAGTCGGATGATGACCGCTCAAATCTGCCGCTTCGCGTTAGCTGTTCAAAGCTCACTCTCCTGTCTTTATCACGGCCTTTAACGTTGGAACTTTTAGGCAAAGTAGCCTTCAAAGTGCTCTTGTGTCCGCTTAAGCTACATTATCGATAAACATTTACTGCGTTATGGAAACTCGAGTGCAGAGTCCAAGTGTGGTAATTGAGCTTATGACACTTGCACTGTCTGGGTACCCTCCGACTACGGAATCCGAGTGATTCAAAAGCTGCTGCAGTGGATCGCACCAGTGTTAGCATAACTCTGAATTCGGCAGCGGAATCTTTCTTGCTCCACTGGGTACCCGTAGATGTCCGAATATGTGCTATCCGATTGTTCACCTCTATAAGAATTGGTCCCGGTCTAAATAGCTCATTATTTATGGTATAGTCTCGATTCCGCAAGAAAACTTCCGGTGAGAATTAACCACCCCCTTGTTTACTACAAAGGGTCCATATATAATTCTGATGGCTGGATACCTCAACGCACAGTTAGGACTCCTTAGTTCTTCAGAGTTACGCGTTGGTGGTTTAGTCGCTGAACGTAATGTTAGTGGTGAGCATCTTTTGCAACTTTCTTCCGGCCATCAACTGTTTCTCAGCAGTACTGGGTTTAGACAGTGGGCTACCTGGCGTTTCCTTACTGGTGAACAACTATCTAGCCAGATTGATCATATCAGTTCCAGCTACTGATGGCGGGTTTCAGTTCTTACTCCCAGTTATCCTGGAATACACACGTTTATTCAGGTCATGGTCTCGTGCGGTATAAATTTCCATTAAATTTCTCGGTATACCTGAGGACCGAGTTCACCGAGTTCACTGGGCACTAGGAAAGCTTTTTGGTGCATAAGAAACGTACCAAAGTTCAACATGCAATGCCTTATCGGAGGACTAATTGTTACTGGGAGGAAGTAATCACAACGACGCAGAACACTGGAAACTCTGCCTGTGGTGGTCCTGAGTTCATATGCAAAAAAAGATTTCGGAACGGTTACGGTCACTTCATGATGTGAGATTCCGCGTCCCATTAGGTTCAGAGCATAGTTCGGCCAGACGCTCCACAAGGCGTCAGCTCGAAAGAAGCCTTAGGATGGAGAGGTAGCCGTGGTAGAAGCAGAAGTCCCAGGAAAGGGAAGAGACTGATGTAATCTGGAAGGCGTTTAAGCCGTTTCGGTTAATCCGAAGAATGGGACCAAAGAGGCCTGTTGGTGTACCAATCAAATATGATATTGGAAATCTAATATATAGTAAAGGCCCACGTTTATATTGCTGGGCAGAGTATTTCCAACAATGGTTTAGTTGGCCTTCTGCTCCTATACTGATGTCTTTCGTTCGATTCGCTTAAATTGGTGGGTTTGTCGGTTTAGATCCCCTCAGTTAATGAGGTGCTAATATGCCTTTTTGTCGTGAAACGCTGCTGGGCCAGATTAGCTTCCACTAGCATTACTCAAATATGATGTCGAGTCCCTGTGTTCAAATTGTTTTGACCTGCGTCCAATCAGTCATTGTACCTTTATTCGAAAAGGTACTCGAAGCGACGGTTCCAGTCCTAGAGGTATAATCCTCGCACCTGCCATAACACGGTCACTAGCCCCCCTGATACTGCCTGGCCTTGACACATGAGACGTAAATTCGTGAGCACCAATAAGGATCTTGATCAGACATGGGGTGCGTCGATTGTATCCTTACATTGTGCGCCAAGTCTACCGGTGACCAGTGATGGTTGACTTTGTACATAGCGTAGCACTTTTATGTATACTCGGATAAAGAGGAATGCCGTCGAAGGTGGCCAGTATACTTCGTCCCCTTTACTCATACACCTGTGGTCGTGTTAGGGTTTACAACGAACTGTCCACGATTTTTAGTCCCCTTGTACCCTTTTGAAACTTCAAGATGAACGTGAGACCGTTGATCGGTTTACATATCTTGGTAGCTACGTAAGAATTTAGTGCGCACATACTCTAGGAGCAAGCAGTGTTAGCCAGTTCCGTCAGAAACGAATTTCACTGAAGCTGAATTGCAAAAGAGGTCTTTCTTTATGGTTGCGGAGTTTGAATCCTTGAATCCGCAAGCTTTTGATCACCAATGCCTTTGCATTATGGCAAGACTTAACTGGCTGCAGCAAGTACGCAGCGAAGTGGTGTGTAAACGAGTGCTTGGTTATGAAGCAGAATCACTAGGGCAGCAAATAAAACCTATCAGACTAAGTTGGTTGGGACATGTACTGCGCACGCCCACTACGGTTCAACAAAGGAGTTGCTGTGTATTCCATACCCATGGTGAAACAGTCGAGGGAGGAAGGCTATAACATGGTTGCACGAAGTAAGAGCGGCTATATGCAAGTCGATTGCTGTGGGATCTTCGCGCGTTCCTGGCCGAGGTCTGCGCGTTTCTCCTTGCACATGGTCGGAAACCCCACAGAACATGACACCCAACCGCTCCCAGTGGTGTTCATGCTTTCACTTTCCGGCTGGACGGCCTAGTTAAAGTTCGTCTGTTCTTAGCGAAAGACAGTCGTTTGCAAACAAATTTGGTTTTTCGGGAGACTCACCTGGAACCCAGCTGAATCTCTCGTGTATGGTGTTTTCATGCAACTGAATGTGTTGCACCAGGCCGCCTAATGTTTCAGTTGGTACGATATTCGAGATATCGTGATGCATGTATAGACTTAATACACTACTCATAAGGTTGCTGCAAATTCTTCGACAGCAGCACATTCAGTTGCTTGAGGCATCATAAACGAGAGATTCAGCTGGGTTCCAGGTGAGTCTCCCGAAAAATCAAATTTGTTTGCAAATAAGTGTATTTTGTTAATTTCGTGCAATTTGTGTTCAAGTAGAACATAAGGTTGGCGGAAACTCGGGGACTGCACCTACCTGATGAGCCCCAAGAAGTGCGAAACCGGTCGTGGGTTGTCGAAGAATTTTCAGCAACCTTACGATTGGTGTATTAGGTTCGTCTGTTCTTGTTTGCTGGGCTTATTTTGGATGAGGTTCTCAAAGAACCTTGGGTCAATCCCACTGATGACATCACACTCCGATATGGTGTTCGGAAGTGTATATACCTCGCTACGGTTTCGATGTGTACGCACCTTGGTCTTGATCGCTTCCTCTAAGAACATATTACTTTTCCACTAAGTCTTCACTCTTTCCCTTCCGTTCAACTCTTGTGGTTTTATGAGAGTTGAGCACCAGCATTTAGCACTGGTATATTGCTGTCGACGATGATGATGTGTCAAGAGTTTGCCATGATTAGACTAGTGAGTCGTGTTTTAGCAAAACTCGACTACAGGTATGTCAACCTTGGGAGAGGCTTTGTCCTGTTTCCTTTCATGGGGACTTATTTGTCGTGTATGGTGAGTGTAGCTTTTATGAAGCCACTCCATCGGACCAGCCTCTCTTCCAGGTAACGCTCCAACACCCTCGTGGATGGCTCCACTTTCCGGATATTCGCGCGTCCCAGATAGATCGGTTAAAAATGCGACGCATACTCTGGCAATTTACGGACAGCTTTTTGTATCGAAATCACCCCCGATAGGCGAATTCGATTTTTGTTCCACGTCGTTATGATTAGGGACGCTATATGGTTGTGAATCCCTCAGACGACAAGCTGGTTTGTAACTAATTGTTTCTCTTTTTTTCCATGATGTGGTTATTATGCTTTCAGTCGCGTCCTGGCCAAGAACGAAGCCGTGGTGTCCTGTTTGACGGTATATACGGATAAGAATAGAAAACTGTCCACAAGAGTACATGAAAGGCAAGCTGGTCAGCAAGTGTAACTCAGTGTCACTTGTTTCAATTTACGAAAACAGGGAAGTCATCCGTTCAATCATGCTAACGTTCAGATACTTGCCCATGCAAGAGCGAGAAAAGAACGTGCGTTCGTTGAGGCATGGTACCGGACAGAAAAGCCAATCAACAAACACATTGGCACTGACCCAGTGTACCAGCCTCTATGAACAAAAGGAATTGTCTGATGGCTGTCCTCGAGCTGAGTGAGGCCAAATTAAAGAAAACCACAAAAACTAGAAGGCTGTTTAGTCGACAAACCACATGGAAGGAGGGCTGATCACAAGGCAACAAACATGCGTCCGATCAGAACGCGGGATTAAAGCTGCTGAAATAAAAGCGTTGGACGAACCAGTCAAGTGCAAGAGCAGAACGCAACACGAGTTCCAGACAGACCAGTCAAGTACGTAAAAGCAACCCGCAACGAACCAGTGGAAATAAAAACATTAGATACCCTTTGGAGCCTATGTAGGTGCAAGCATAAGAGGAGGAAATGCCCGCTCAACCGCTCGTTGATGATATCTCCTCGACCAATGACGAAAATTTTGCAACCCAACTTCCGAGGCCGTGTGGACAAACCAATAACTGCGGTTTAAGACACTGATACCAGTCTTCGTTCTAAAGATCCACAAACAACTTGCGAGAAGACTCAGTAATTGACTTGAACTTTCCATTACTTCCCGAATCGGGAAGGTCAAGGCAGTTTTGCTAAACGCCGACACCTATGGCGCCGACGTGACATCAGTTTGTTTGCCAAGGACGGAGTATACACTGGCAGTGCGATCCACACTGCTTTGTGGATTAGAAACGTGGCCTCTACGCGCAAAGGATGTACGAAAGTTGTCAGTGTTTGGCCATCAGTGTCTGAGAAAAATTGGACTCAACTCATCAACTGCTGATAATACTGACAGACTTGGTTCAATCACGCAGTCAGTGGAGCTACCACCTTCGATGCGTAGCTGCCAAGTTTCCCGTAGCCTCAGAACAATTTACAATACGAATTAACTAACTTATTCAATGCCTGGCTATATTTCATCGTTTCTCTCATTTTCCGGTGACCGAAACTGCAGCAGCTGGAACCAACGTACCCTTGGTACATTATTTATGCCTGGTAAACTAAACTGAACTTTCTACTCATGATTCAAGCGCGTCGAGATATACTGACACTATGCATGCAAAATCCATTCTCCACAAGACTATCTACTGTAGAACAACTCGGTTTAGTGATGCCAGTATCCCTAGAAGAGACGAGACACAATGGTTGTCTGACCTGCTGAATGACGTAACCATAATCTGATCGCAGCTGTTCAGAAATATCGTGAAAGGACACCACCACAAATACTGAAGAGTCGCAAACTGATGTGTTCGATTAGCTGACCTAATACAGGTACCCTCTCTGATGGGCAATACGTGAATCTGCTCTCACATTCTTGCTGTTGTTTGAAGCCATTCGGTGGGTGGATGCCCTGTATTGTCCCTAGTGAATATCTGACCGCTTCTAAGCGAGGCACATAGGAGGCTGAATAGCTCTCATTGAGCAAGGCAGATGGTCTGTTCAGTTCACTGCTCAGGGCTGTTGAACTCTAGTTGATCGTTAGAGCTCAGTTACTGGGCCAAGTAACAATGTTTACGGTCACGTCCGAATCGATCTGCACCCACAGTTACTGTACCGTTTGGCCAATCACTCTCAGGGAGAAGTCAAACGGTTTCAGCATGAATTAACTGAACGTGTTTGTCCGTCCAGTTTTTCAACTGAGGCGTGTAAAAACTTTCGTTGGTTTGGATTGCCGTACAACTCGATTCTCAATAATGCAAAATGAAGGAGCTATTGGTAGAAAGTGTCTCAAATGTGTGCCGGAAGATAGATGAACGGTCACAGTTTCATTGCAATAAGAGGTCATGTTTTTCCTGAAGGTTTCTAATCATCGGTGGGCCGTGTCTCCGGCAAATGGGCTTGCAGGTGACATGAAATGAGTCGACTTTTAGTGCTTTTGTCCGCGTTGTCCACCCTGCTTTTCTCAACCAAAGCGGGATTCAACAAAAGGTGAAACAAGACAATCGTTCATCTGCATACGAATAATACGGCCAAGTCAACACACTGGCTCCAACCTCAATGAATCTCATCGTCATCCTCGTTGGCACCAAAATCACCACGGATCTCACGATAGCTCAGTAGTTAAGACGCTAAGCTACTGACTGGGAAGTTCGAACCCAACCTTGCCTCTGTTTGGGCTTTGGTAACCTTGCCGGCCCTCGCCCTTCCTCCGGGCCGCGTGACAGCTACCCATGTATTTCACAGCGTAACAACAGGTCACATCTATGTGAGGACACCGGTGCCTGACTGCTGTACCACCATGTTACACGCGCAGATTTCAAGTGCTTCAACGTTCACGCGCCTTCTCTCGAAGATAGACAGTCTCTTTATCCAACTTTAGCTAACACAAAACAGTGGTGGACTCTCGTGGTGTAATAGACCATATCCTTCACCGAGAGGCTAAGGTTACTTCACAACTACCCCCTGAGCTGAAAACAGCAGAGTAGGTTATTTGGGTCATCGTGCTCATTTTGCTGACGGTACCACTGTCCAGAAACACGCCTGTCCAGTAAACTAGATCTGCAGACCATGTCCTCAGACGCCGCGAATGTGGTTGGTGTCGCATTCTCCTAATCTTGCAGCTGCCTTTCGTAGTTTGAAAGCTCCTAAGGGCGTGGTGACATTATTTACACTTTGTTTCGTGTTTTATATTTGGATACAATGTGCTGTCATCCATATTCCATTGGGTCATTCAAATATCCTTCAAAAATTCCCCGTAATATAGCTCTTCAGTGGCGCTGATTTTACTCGTTCTGGATTCATTTCCTATCGACGTGATCGTCTTCGAGTTGGTTACACTCTTATAACCTGTCTTGTCTATCCCTTATCTCAGTGTCCCATGATAAGGAGATGACGAAGTGTCCGTCAAGAACAGCAGCTGTGCGGCATCTGCACTCTCATGTTCTGGACTCCCTCAGCCGGGAGGAGGTGGAAAAGGAGAGGCGCGTGTGTAGAGACCAGCTGACTGCAATTTTCCAGGTAATGCAGTCCCAACCGGACCGTTTTGGGCTGATGTCCGAGGAGGACATGGAACAACAATTGTCGCAATTTTACGCAGCTGATCCACTGGCTATGAAATCCACATAGTCTCAACTGCGCTTCACTTTCGTCTGAATTTTTATCCTCAATATAGTGTTTGTCTCAAAGGTGGACTTTCTGTTTACTGACCTTCATCAGGTCCAAGAGCTTAAAAACCGCGCACCATTGAAATTGGAAATGGACAGCACTATATTCCGAATATTCACTCAGCCGATTGCTTCACAGTATATCGTCAGATTCCAGCTTTGAAATATTGTCTACAGCTCTCTCGTTGAAGTCCAAAAACATTCGTGTGGTGATTTCTCTTGATAATTGACGTTGGATTGGGAGAGTAGTTAAACAAAATTGAGTTAGACGGTATCAAAAGTCTGTCTGTGTGTCGTGTTCAAATTGTGCTTGACAATAGAAGACACGTCATCTTTTTTGAAAGGCAATTAGAGATACGCTATTTTTGAAGAACGTTACGGTTTTGATAGAAAAAAATCGTTCAGCTGTAGCACCCTTTCGGTGCCTAACTGCCATGCCACCCGAAGGAAACACGAGGGCTGGGATACTGCCAGGTTGCCCAAGCCTAGACAGGGGAAGTCGAGAGGCAGAGGTCAGGTTCGAACCATGGACCTTCCTGTCAGTAAATTCGTGCTCTAACCACAGCCATCCCGCCCCGGTTTTGATAGACCGATATTTACTGTGGATGACACGCAGTTTGATAGTTTCCGGAAGACCGAACAAATTATTATTCAGTCTGAAGGATCCACTTCAGCAGGGCTTCATTGATAATGTACAATGCAGCAACTGACATCAAAAGGCTTGTTAAACCACAGATGTACGTTCTACCTAAGATCCATAAATCTGCTATGCCACTCCGTCTTATCCTTTCCACGTGTGGGTCTTCGTTCACGAACCTGCTAAGTGACTGATTAAAACGCTCGAGTCGGTAAGATTCCAGGTGACTGTACATACGTTGGAAGGCATTTGTTTCTGTGGAACTAGTGAAGGATTCCAACTCCCAAAACACGGTAATGACTTGCCACTGTCACAAGGAGACTGGACCTTACCGCGGTGTGATGGTTTGTGCACCTCCATAACCCATTGAGCTATACTGGGAAGTGTACGTGTGACACAAGACCTCTCAAACTGGGTTGGTCAGTGGCTGGATGCCTAACAGTCTCTCGGTCCTCCACGTCAGGGGCTGGAACATGTGTGGCGACGTGCTCCTTAAAAATTCAGGCTGCTTTGCGGTTAGGCTTTTGAGCCAAAGGCTTTGGTTGAGGACCCTGATCGTCCTGCCTAGGCGTAGATACCCTGGCAGTATCCCAGCCCACATATAACAGTGAATTGCACTTACAGATAATCTCACGCCATGTCGGTTGTTGCGTGGTGCCATCAGCCTGATTAGTTTACTTGCTGCGTACAGCAGGGCGGTTAAGCAAAAACAGCCTATTACTCCCGCCTATCTTTCGTGTCCCTTGACTTCAAGAGTGCGTTCGATTCTGTCGACCGGTTAGTTCTTCTCAACACGCTTGCGCAACAGGTTGTACCTCCATAAGTTCGCAAATATCATGCGCCGCTTATATTTATATACTTGTGGGCGCGAGTGTTTGGAAAGTTCTCCAAAAACTTTCCAACAAGCAGTGGTGTTCAACAAGGGTGTCCACTCGCTCCACTTTTGTTTAGTTTCGTTGTTGATGAGATAATGAGACGAACAATGGAAGGTCTCCGAAACCCCGGCGTTCATCTCTCTCCGGGCGAGAATCTTGTAGACCTGGAATATGCAGACGACATTGTTTTCACTTTTGAGAAAGAGTAGGAAGTGCAAGCATTACTTGAGAAGTTCACCAAGGCCATCCTCAGAATTCAAGGAGTGATACTGGAGGTTGTGGAACATATTATGTATCTTGGAAGTTGACGGTAGTGTGACAGATGAAGTGAACGCACGAATTTTGAAGGCCAGAATCGCGTTTGCCAATTCGGCTACGAGACTTGGCCACTTCGGGCGGAGAATCTGAGGCATCTTCATGTCTTTGACCACCGATGTCTTAGCAGCATGGCCAGAATCGGCTGGAACCAAGGAATTCGCAGTGTGGCCAGAAGACGAGTTTTTGGTGAAGCACAGGATAATTCTCTGAAATAACTCATCCAGCACTGCAGGCTAAGGTGATTGGACCATATGTCACACATGGCGAATTGCCGCCTGCCGAGATGAGCGTTGTTTCCCGTGCCTTATTTGGAGTGGTGGAAACCTACAAGCAGACAGGATTTGACGTGGCAGAAGGGAGTGAAGGATGTTATAAAACGTTTGGGCACTGTTCACCTTCCAGTATGGGGTCCACGTGACTCTCTGTGCTTAGCTGGGATATGGCGGCTAACGGTGGCCTTCTTGTTGTCAGTTTCTATCTAGATTGTCTGAGTGAGTGTTGGTGTGTGCGCCTCGAATGTTTGTTGCAGGCTAGCCCTAGGTCCTCCTCCATGTCTCATTTCTTCTTTCCATTAGATATGGCTGTACGAAATGACTCATCTGAAAATTACGTCGATCTAAACGAAAGCCTCAACTGACACTCTTATGGTATTCTCCAACTAAATGTGTTGCACAAAGACCGCCTCATATTTCAGTTTGCACGACATTCGAGATATACTTTCTTTTTATAACCTGGTATTTATAAGTCTGCTGAAGACTTTCACAGGCCTCTACCGGTTGTTTCTTAAGAATCATCAGCTAGGCGTAGGTCGATTGGAGCTGGGGTCTGTGGTTGCCTGACGTGCCCCAATGGTCAAACCGATAGAGGGTCGTCGAAGAGCTTTCGGCAACCTAACAAGTAACAGATAATGTCAAGGGTGGCTTCTTTCGATGCTGAGTCATTCATTTCTGGTGTTCTCATTGATGAGGTTACTGATGTCGTTCAAGACTGCCACACAGAACGTCGATTTGATTGATCTTTGCCATCTACTCAGGTTGTGCACAACAAACGTTCCCTCTGTTTAAGTGTATATAACAAGCAGTTAGGTGCATTTGCAATGGGGATACTCCTGGGACGAGTTGGCAAACTGTCCCATGTCATTTAGAATAAGTTTCATCAAAACCGGTCCATGAACCTATTGTGGACGACATTCCCGTTGTTTGCGCTCCCAAAAAAGTATCAAATAGTCGAAACTGGAAAAATAACCAAAAAACGTTCCAGGCCAGTCTAGAGAATGTCACGTTAACTGGTGCGTCTACAAAAATTGCACTCGGTCTGAAGTGTTTACATTTCAAAAGCTTTGCATGAATTCACCCAAAAACGGACACTAGTTACAGCCCTGCATAATAGGGAATATGCGACCGCAACACCAAATAGAATAGAGCAGGATGTTCGTCCAATGAGAGATATTTAAATGTAAAATGGGTACTCATCTAGATTCACTGAGATTTACTACAAACCCATATTAAACTGCTTGGTGGTTGGAATCGTCAACCGAAAAATGGTGCACCTCACATTATTTTTCAAAAGAGATGTCTCCTACAGGTAAAAACCGTATGAACACGGCACGCAAACGAATTTTTGATGCCACGAAACTCAAGTTTGTTGAAGCAACTGCATGTGCGCCAGTTACCTAAAAGACCCGTCATCTCTACTTCCCAAAGCCAACACCAGTTTTCATTTCGATGGTACCTGCGGACCCAAATACACCGACCGAAGCATGAGACATCCCTGGACTCGTATTGTCGAACATAAGTGGTTTCAGAACTCAAATATTGGTGGCTCTGGTCCAATAATACAGCCCCTGATCGACGGTGGCCGTCGTGTCAACCCTTCAACAGCCTTTAAAGCCATAGGTACACCTAAGTACGGTCATGTCCCTAAAATCACCGAAGCTGCTGCTACCCACCCTTTAAAGCCCCCTTTATGCAGACAAACAACCGATTGGTAACATTACGCTAGTCCGATAGCTGAACACCACAGCTCCATTTTTTTAACTGGGTTTACCGGCATTCTTCCTTTTACTATGGACCGACTTTTCTACATCTTGTTCTCTCTTATCCCCTTCTATACTACATCCGACTTCGTTTATATTACTCTTCCATTTTCCCACTCATGCATTCCATTCTAACGCACTCACCACCAACATGATGTCACATGATTACAGTTAGGACTATTGCTCTGCGGTTTCTGAGCTTCCTCGTCCATATAACATGACCACTTGTGGTTTTGCGAACAGGTCGCTTCTGATAAAAGTGTATGTGACATCACGGGAGTAGCAGTTGAGATGTGGCCGAAATACCTCTGCGCAAGACATCTCTGTGAATCTGGTCATTTATCTGATCCCTTGGACCCTTTTCAACCGGCTCTTTCGATAATACAGTGAGCGTTGCTTGGCACACTGGTGATCCACAATTGTCTCAATGGATCTGGATGCCGGGTAGCTTTCGCCCACTCGATGACTGACAACACTCCATGTTCTAAAGATGTTAGACCTTTGGTCCGTTAGTCAGAAACCCTATAGGACCAGTAAACGATTACAATTGGCAATTATCCAGAACGAGGAGTTGTCCTAATCAGCATCGAGATCTGAGAAAGGATGATGTGGATCGGACACTGGAGGAAGTCGAGTCTCACCCTCCATGATGGGATTCCATGAAACTGAAATGTGGAACTAAATGGCAATCTGCCCGCATAATATCAATCCGCAACGAGAGCAACCTTGTAGGTTGCACGAGTTTTTACGAAAAATCGACGTAATATCCTAACGCGGATACACCACCAACACCAGGTTTACAAAGCGTCGCCAAAGGGGAGATGACTGCCCAGAAATAAGTGCGGACGAGTGAATAACGCCGCAGCTGAATTGTGACTAATAGTGTCGCAGTGCCCCCCCCCTCCAACGGACCAGATATCGTCATACGAAACCATGCAAATTAAAAAAAGGTGTGTATATCACATCGAGCAAAGTTGACTATAAAGAACGAAAAGGAAGAGTGAGTGGGGTGAAATAAGAAGTACAATACAATAACATGTTCGCGGACACAACAGCAAAAACATATCAACCTCAAAGCTCCGAAACTTCCTGTGTTTTAACGTTCAAAATAATTCCTAGTGTAAATCTCCGGTAGTTGGTGACCGTTGGACGGATCGAGCCGATTAGTTTAGACATCGTGCTTCGTCTATCGGCCGCGAGCCACTAGGTCATTTCAAAAGTTTCTTCTTCTGACTCGGATTTCTTAGCACTAACGCTGCGTGAACGAAAGCGCTGGCTGGTGACTGTACTAGGCGAAGGTTCTGTGTTTGGTAGTAACAAAGCCTGGATGATTTCGGCATACTGCGGTCCGAAAACATGGCGATTATGAGCTAACAGCGGTAAAAGGCGGCTAGCCAGATTTGATAAGCTCAAATGCTCCAACTTTTGCAATCGTTTCGGAGGGTCAGTATCTGGCGTTCGTGGTCGCAATCCAGTAGCCATAGCCGACGGTATTGGCTGAGAAGGTGGACAGTGACCGCAAGGGGAAGTACTGCAGTCTGCTTGGTTTGCAGTAACCGCGTTTACAGCGAGTCGCGTGACGTCCGATAAAATACTGAATCCAGGTGGTAGTGGAAGCGGTTCCGGAGGGTATGCAGACAAGGCTGAACGAAGAAAGCCGATGGCACGTTTGTCTGAAAGCGAAAGAGAGAACACACATCATAATTTGGGAAAAGAAAACCTATAAACCATCCACGAACTACACTCACTCGGTTTTTAACGGGAGACTCAAATGAATCCCAGTCGAATCTCTCGTTTACGGTATTATTCGACTGAATGTGCTGCACAAATGCCACTTCATGCCTCAGTTGGTATTCGAGATATCGCAGCATATTTTCTCGACGGAACACTACTAATAAGGCTGCTGAAAACTCGACAGTCCACGATAGGTTTTGACCTACCTGACGAACCCAAGAAACTAAATCAGACAGTTTTCGCCTATGGTCACCAACAAACCCTTACCGACCACGGCTTTAAATGCATCTAAAGAATACAGAAGACGGAAGGCGTTGAGGGATTTCCCGAGAGGCACTTCCCCCAGATACTCGACATAGGAAGATAGAAAAACCGTTATTGAACGCTGCCGTCGGCCACGTCCTTCAGCATCAACAACGAAGGGTGTGGTAATTAGTTGAAATTCCGTGGCTTCCTAATTATCTGTCTTCCATCGCTCCTACGACTTTCGTCCCAAATAATGAATTTATTAATGGAAGACAAGGAAGTTGAGGTCCTTACTTGAAGATGAATAATGCTCCACCAACAGATCGATGATCGTAGGATGTTTGTGAAAGGATCGTTAGTTTTTCAGCCTAACAGAAAGGTGTTCTGTAGGATGCACACACTGACTAATGTTCTTTGCAGCAATGTTTGCTCCGTGTGGGTTTTAAAGTCATCTGTGGCTCGCAAAAGTCGAGTGAAATATCGTATTTTTACGTCAGCCGCATTTTGGAATTGCCAGAAGATTAAGATGAATAGGGAGATGACTGAAAATGTCATCACCACAATCAGTCATCAGCAATTTGTGCTGGTTCTCACTAACACCTTTGTTAACCAGTGAATGAGAGAGAATAGGGGGCCTCAGTCACATTGCAGACGACATCTTTGACCTCTGTCAAGTAAATTAAATGGTCATGGTATGCGGACGTATGCCTGAAGCATGGCTACCCTATTTATTTGTCATGGGGTTCGATTTTTGCAAACCGGTCACACATGATGGATTGTGTGGTCAACTTGGACCGCAGGTAGTCCAATAGAGTGCATTCGTCTCAAACAGTTACCAAGGCTGAACGGTGGGGTAAATGCAAAGGATTTTGTAAGTGATATTTTGACAAGCCAAGGGGGAAAGTTAAGAACTTTGTCGCAGTGATTCTGAAAATACTTCAACTCAAAAGTTAATTTCGTCGAAAACAATGTCGACAAACTCCTTCCAGTTTTAAAGCACTTTGATATACAGTAAGTTTGGTGCGAACCGCAATTAACTGCCAGGCTACTGTGACCAACAGAAGACGTTTTTAATGTAGTTTTTCTTCGTTATTCGAGTGCTAAAGTGTTAGACAGCAGAGCACAGTGAAACCACACACAGCGACTGGAGTAAAACTACTTGGTAGAAGCATGAAACGTTTCCGTCCGTCTTGCATGGATACTTGACAAAAGAATACAAGTTGCGTGGTGAGAAACATGGATTAAAAATCCAATATGAATACACATAACACCGTGTCTGATTTGGGCGAAGTTCTGGTAACTGTTCATGCCTAGCCCTATCAGAGCAGCTATTTTACATTCGCAACTTCACCAAGCTCGAATTACTAACGAGCGCAGGTTTGGACACCCATTTCGAGAAACGCAGAGGTAATAACGAGACTACAAGAGTTAGGTTCCTGAAACCATTGTTGCAGATCAGTGACATAGACGTAAGGAAAAAGGGACTTACTCATAAGGATGAACACAGGATGCCGTTCGCTGACCACCTCCACAACTTGGGAAGACAAGGTCTCTTTCAAAGAGTCTGGTAAAAGATGAATTGCCTTTGACGCGTCTGTCTCCTCAGTTGACTCATTCGTATCCGGTGGAGTGGTCGATGTGCTCTTAAGAGAGCTAAGCGTTGTGTTCAACCAACGTTCAACAGTGAAAATAATCTCTTCGGCCATCGCCGCCCCTCGCTGTTGTGTAGAACTGATGTGAATAGAGTGGAACAGTGAAGGCAGATTCACAACCACAGTTGAAAATGAACTGCATCAGACGAACAGTCACACTTCTCTCAGGCAACTACTAGTCGGTTTGAAAATCAAATGAAGATACCATAATTTCAACTGCATCCGGGGGGTTTGCCCCTTTGCTTTTTTAGAAACCACTTATCTCTGCTCATTTCATCTGGCATTCTCCATTTCACTGTCTGCACTGAAAAAATAATAGGCAACTCTTGCATTTGAGTTGGATGCACTTGAAATCACAGTGGCTATATTGAAAATCCAAGTGGCACAGATATAAGGTTCATAAGACAACCGAAGAACAATAACGGTGACTACGCAAAACCGCAAGTCACTGAGGGAACTCGAGTCATTTGTAAATGGTGTCGTATTTGCAGAATTACACATGCGCTCTCGAAGTAACTCTGTATAAATAGCAACGCAAACGAGAACGATATTATTCGTACTAGAGAAAAAGTGAATTCCAATATGGTATCTTGGCTAGGCCCACCTGATTTATTCGTCAGGAAACTGGAGTACGTGCGAAACGACCTTGCTGGGAAAACTAGTGAGCAGAACTGATTATTGGTATTTTGAAAACTGACATATATGCACCGTTGGCTATATTTTCAAGGGCACAGATAACTACCGAGCACCACAAATAGTGAATTCATTCGGATACGGCCTTGATCTCCATTTACACGCACATCAACATCTCATCGTTGACCATCTAGAACCGGGCAAGTGTGTTTGCGGTGCGAGTTAGTGCACGCTGGAAACGGTCTGTACAGCCCGGCAGCGAATTATGAAAGCCACTATACGCGAACAGTAGTAGCTGTCGTCTTCCTGCTAACGGACTAAGGGAGGAGACAATAATGGGTGATGACGTAATCCCGTCGCATACCTAAGGGGGGGCCTGAATCCGATCTATTGCCTTCAGCGCAAGCCCACTCCTTACGATGCTCTAGCGAGAGAATCCATGTCTATGGGCAATGTGCCACCTCTACTGAACTCCGCTTCAACTTTGTGGGCTATTGTCCTCAAACTTAACCTCTCGCGGTTGGTAGAAAAAGAACTGAAATCATTGGAAGATAGACACAAAGCAAATACCGAGGACGCTTGCTCTTCGTCACCTGAACTTCATAGTCGAGAGGCCACACCTCTGTAAGTGCTTCTTGTGTGACTTCCTCAGTGGGTGATGATATCGTCCAGATACCCAGAGGGCTTTGGTGTACCAACCCGGTAAGCGGGACTCCAGACGTGCCTTTTCGTTCATGGAACGTGAACCTGGACTTCTTTCGGAACCTACCAAATTCCATCTACTTATGGCAAATCCTATTGTTGGTGACGATGGAACCGATGCAAACCATGAAAGTGCGCTGCAGATAATCGGCTTCCATTGTTTTTCCTCTCAACACAGCAGAGAGACAGCTTCAATCTTCTGAGTTGAACGGTGCGTTCGCGCTGACTTACTGCGCTTAACCGATCATGCACGTATGAGATAAGTAAGAGCATCGAATGGTGAGTACAGTGAACCATAGACGACTGAATGCGAGATTGTGAGGAACGTACGTTGATGTGCTGTTCCGAAGAATGCCAATGCCAGATTTACACACCATCTGCTTCAGTTGAATCATCATACTGGGATCCACTCGGGACAAACAAGACCCGGGGAAAATAGAGGAAGCATTTGAGGCCACGAAATTGCACACGACTAGTACCAAGGAAGTCAAGGTGACAATATTAGCTAGCTGAATGCCAAGTTCGGTCAGGCGCAGTTGATCCATTACGACGGTCTGAAAGAAACGTGGAAAATAAGAGATGTCGTGGGATTGAAGAATACGTGGTCACGCCACTGGGAGTGACGTTAGAGGCTTTAGTTTGAACTCACCATACTGTTAACCTAAACTGACAGTTCGCCCGTTTCTCTCTCAAGCTATCCATACTCATTAGACAATCAACGAATATGGTTAGTAGTAGCAGATGGCAACGGTTCGTTCTATTAACCATTCAAAAAGAGTTTCCACGTTCAACAGCATTGATAACAGCCTTTCCCTCAAGACACGACAGAATCACCAAACAGTCGTTAAGCTGTGACACCGAAAGAAGAAGTAATACGAACTTGCCCAAGCCTAAACAATGGTTCGGACCTCTTGCTTAGTAGCCCAAGCCTCAGGCCTGGAGTAAACTCGGTTTTTACGAGGAATATGGTGGAGCAGCGTAATGAAATTTGCTTCAAAAAAGAAATGTGTGAATGCTAGCGTCCATGAACTGTGACGAGCAATTTCCGTAATTTCATCATCATCATCGGCAGCATGACATCAGTGTTTAACACTGATGCTTCACTGTCGTACAACCAATATTTTTTGGAAGCCTTATCGTGAAGAAAAGAATAAAAGTGGACGTGGAAGGGATTTAGTGCTAGCCTATTACAACCATTCCGAGATACCTACACATCCAGACACTAACTCAGGCAATCTGGATAGAAACTGATAAGAACGCCACTGACATCGAGTAGCCGCCATATCTTGCAGCGTCTCTAACCAGGCGCAGTGGATATAACGCGGTACCCATCCTGGAAGGCGATCGCACCGACAACACCCAGACTTTTCGTAATCTCTGCCATAACTCTCTACCAGGTCAAGGGTTGACCACCCTTCTGCTTCCACCACTCTGAATTGGGCACGGAAAACAGCACTCTCTTCGGCAAACGATGGTTCGGCATGCGCAACCCATGGGCTAAACAACGCAGCTTCCGGTGCTGGACACATTCTTCAACGGAATACTCGCTGACATTTAGCAACAGCCCTTCCACGGTGTGGCAAAATTCCGAATGAGTTGTTGAGATCCATAAAAAGCGAGTCAACCAGGTTGCTATTAAATCCCTGTTCCCTAGTTCACCAAAGGTCAAGGCTTTCAGATTCTTCATAGGGTAAGGCTGGTGCCCTCAACCCATGGTGGATCTATTCAAATCCGATAACAGATCATCGTTCACAACATCCTTGTAGAGCGCTGATGATTCACTGCCGCGCAATCATGCTAATTTATTTCAATAAAGTTATGCAAGTAAAAAAAAGTAACAGGCGGGACTAACGGAAACCAACCACAAACGTCCCAGGTAACTACAACTCAAATACCCAATCAATCTAAAGAGGGAGTGACACCTGGAACAGCACTGACGTCGGTTCACAGGTAGATCCTTGGGAAGAAAAATTAAGGGACGTCTGTGGGATAGTAAGGCCTCAAAAGTGGAGTTTCAGGTACACTTCATGTCTTTGTGATCAATTGGTAACAATTAGGTTCATCCCACTGTATCCCTCTGAAGTGTTTTCTTACAAAGGTTACGGCCATTGATTAGCTCATATATTACTTTCCCCGTAGAAATGGTCGACAACCGAATTGTAAACTGACTTTTGTTAGTAGTAGCCGCCAATTTAATGTACGCGCAGATAAGTGGAACTACTTCAAAGTTCGACCATCCGAGAGGCTATTTTTTTAATGTACAAGCAGACGAAACAAACCAACCTCCGGCCAATCCTTGCCTGCGGGCCACACCAACAGCTCCAGATAAGCTTCTCGCAGAATATTGTTCGGAGTCAAGGGGAACCCTTCGGCCGAACTGTCACTATCAGCGCTCACCCATTGCTGTCCCGCACGCTCCCCAGGCAAGTGACTCGCAGAAGCTGAGGATGCAGAAGCCGTATTCGGTAGTTCTGATCCCGAGACATTAGTGAGTTTGGAAAAAGCAGCTTTAATCCATTCACGTGTTCGTCTCAGTCCGTCGAGTCCAAGCGCTGAAAACAGATAGAAAGAGAAGCTTGGCTCGCTTGAGATAAAATGAGACCATCGCTCATTGATTTTTAATTCACTTCAATGAAGCTGACTTTTACGGAAAGGAGAAAGCTAGCCTGATATCTAATTTCGTAGGAAGTTGAAGAGACTACAGTCAAATGGCATTGGGTCGACGGTCTCTATCCTCTACACATCAAAATGCTTTCTGCAAGGCACCAAAGTCCTGTGACTGATGGTATCCTGCTGAAAGTTCGCACTCCTTTCAGCTGTCAGGAGTCGGGTTTTCCTCCCGACCAACATTTGACGTGATCTCTTACTCCCAGTATAATAATACTACCCTCACATACTATGGCGCTCTTACACCAGCCTGGATGTTGAGTCTCTTGGCCTCCTTATCTCTTCTTGACCGAAAATGAGGCGATGGTTTCCGAAAATTAACCGCAAAAGAACAAGGCATTTACATCAGCGGTCACTGTCTGATGAATAAGACATTCCATGTAGGGGTGCCACACGCCTTTAGTTACCCCAATCAAATGAACGGGGATGCGACTACATAAAGATGTGTAATCTCAATCAGCTGACTGTCCCAAAACTTCACATTCCTATTAATCTACCGTTCAAAGAGGACGTCAGGGAGACTATACACCGTGGCCTGACAGAGGACTTACTACGCAGCCAGACCAGTCTTCATTCACAAAGCAAAATATGTTCTAGTGCCACTAGTCAAAGTTCCAGTCCCACCCGCTGAATCCAATATCTACGGATACACGCGTAGATGTACGGTCACTTACCTAGGCAGAACGGGACTGCAATTACGACAGAGAATGGAGAAGCACCAACACAACATCAAAGCTAGACAGCACCATAGCCTACCCTGCCGTCCTCCTCAGCAGCCCGTCGTCTGCTGATGGTAAGCGGGGACCGCATCGATCCAGAGGCCGTATTTGATGTTATGTTTAGCACAGCAGACGGCAGAGTTCCGAAATTTGCTGAGGCCGTTGCTATCCGCAAATGCAGACCGGATCTGTATGATCGGAAACAGCTTTTCGTTTCGCTGGCCCTACCCTGGTACACTGCAGAGCAAACCTTTTACGTGGAAACTCTTACCCTTTTACTTTACATATTGTAATCGGTACTACGCGCTTGATGATACACAGCGAAATAAACCCGGAACATCGTGCAAAACTGCGCTGTTGTACTTATCTTCAACTTTCTTACGGGAAAAAACTGGATTACGACAGAAATCCCACCGTCCGGGCCAAAGTGTCCTCTAACCAAAGGTGTCTTACAGAGAGCCAGACCACCGTACGATTTCGCAAAATGCCTCCTTGTTATGTAGCAGTTTTGTTTATTATCTTCACGAATAAACATTGTGGCGCTGGGTTCCAACTTCCAAGCACCAAACACCCAATCGACCGTCTCCCTTAATTGAGGATGGACCCCAAGTTGATCTATGGGGGCCGTTTTGCGCCTTTTTGAATGCAGTCTTTTAAATAAAACAGAAACTTTCACGGTTCTTGTTCTCCTTGAACGCACCTGTTGACTGACTGAATATGTTTCGCGACAGAAATATCTGTATTTTCATCTCATACTTGATATAAGTCGACATCTTATTTCTCATTACCTGTCATTTATTGTATGTGGCCTATGATGAACCGCACGACCAACGAGCAATACTTGCAGAAGGAAAGATACGATAAAAAGGACTCTTTCTAGCTTTCTTTGCAATTATGCTCACTGGTTAATGGGCGAACCTACTGAGCGGAAGGTCCGTCGTTCGAACGCAACTTCTGCATTTAGACTACTTCAGCCTGGGCTTGGGCAACCTGGCACTATCTAGGCCCTCATGCATCCTTCGGGTGGTATGGCAGCTAGGAAGTGAAAGGGTGTTCCGAATGAACAAAGTTACGCACCAAAGACTGGCATACATTTCCCGAGTTAACAAGATACCGTTGACTCACTTGCTTTAAGGGACATACTACTGGCGCTAACAGACATCAGCCGTTAGTCTAGTGCACAGAGGTGTGACAAATCACATGTAGAGTCAAAGAACAAAAGTAAGACATAGAGCTGGCGTCTTATGAGTGGAAGGCCAGCGGTTCATGTCCAACCCCGATGCGCACTTTTTCCATCCTACTCAGTGAACTTCGCGTTCCAACATTTATCAGATTTCGTTCTATTTTCTATGAGTTTCAGAGCTAGTTTAATCTATTTGTTTCGTGCAGCGCAGCGGTTCGATCCGCTCGATAGTATTGCTAACGTCGCCCTGCTACGTTGGGTAAGGGACACAACGGTACCTGACAATGCACCTGATGAAGACATGATGCACCATCAACGGAAAATAATTACGAAAGCACAAAGCAAGTAGGAAATGGCGGTTTAAGTATTCTGGCAACCAGAGTGCCTAAGTATTCGGATCAAACCCGAAATTTTGACAGCTACCTTTTTGTGCATCCAAAAACGTGGCGAATTTAGAGCGCTCATATTGGACGGCTTGTTGTCGGATATACGGCCGCATCTGAGCGATGGTAAAGTTTGCCAAGTCCATATGCATTTTCTCCAAAAGTGTGAATGCATTTCTGTTGAAAGAGAAAGAAGAGGACGATAACCATTGTAAATAATGTTGTCCACCAACGCAACACTAGTGTCTACTGTCATGCCCACGCTTCGACAAAGCTGGCCGAACGCTGGTGGAAAACACGTGGCATCAGGTGACTGATCGTATCAGAGCCCATCACAGGATATCACACACTCACATGACACAAGGGACATCGAGGAACACTAGAATCAGTACACGCACCGAGCATAATTACAGGAAGATAACTAGCCTGGTTTGGAGGAATCGGCAGACGGGAAGGTTTTGCAAATAGCTCGACACACGACGCCTACGAGTTAAGAGAGATGACCAGGCACAAGTAGTAGTGGACAGCGAAAAGCCACGATGAGCTTAGCCCTAGATAAACAATTTAAGTGAACTACTCTGACACAATACTCCCTCCTCCTACGAGAAAACTCTACAAGAAAGAGAGAAGGTTCACCGTGTTCGCACTCCCCAAGAAGAACCGTACGTTGAGGATACATTTAGCTTTACCCGAAGGCGGTTTCTCGCTGGTGAGGTTATGTATCACACACGGCACAGACCTCCACTGGTTAACTAGTACTTTATGCAAAATAGACGACTTCGGTTAGGCTACTAACTAAAGCTATGCACCTAGTCACCAAAAGGTTTGCTCATCTGCATAGGAAACACAAACGTAGATATCGATAAACACTCGAGAACGAAATGGTACAATGTGCTAATAACCAAGTCGTCAATAACATATTCAGATGGATTCGGGTGATTAAAAACATTTTTCCCCTTTGAGCAGAAAAGTCCATTCTCATTAGCAGTAACGTATCAATAGTATTCCGAAAGGCAACAATGGAGACATAAAGCAAAGGAGATGTTTACGAACATTCAAAGTAGAGCATAAACACATGGCCACATAAACTTAGATTCCACCAGAGAGAATATCTACTGTAATCAGACAGAAGAAATAATCCTAAACATCGTGCTAAAATCCGTTAGGTCAAAGAGGACAAGAGGTTAGTGCCTACAAAAATGAAGTACGAAGTTTTAAGCAGAACACACACACTGTATTCCCTCTGAGATAATTGGTGATACACGCCTGCGTTTCCCACAAGAACAGATGAATGAGGGGTCAAGGAAAACGTAGCATTAACGTTTGGAAAACGTCGACCTATGTCGTTGAAGATCACAGGCGACAGAGCTTATTCATGCAGATGCGAAAATAGCGTCGCTACAGCTCGACTGTGCTTGATAGTATTTTCTACCCCCTATTTTTAATCCTGGTGCCTTGGATACTGAAACGAACCAGATTAGAACTATCCAGGGGCGAGATGGCTGTGGTTACAGCGGAAATTTACTGACCGGAAGGTCCATGGTTCGAACCCGACCTCTGCATCTCAACTTCCCCTGTCTAGATTTGGTCAACCTGGCAGTAGCCTAGCCTTCGTGCTTCTTTTAGGTGGCATGGCAGTTAGGCACCGAAAGGGTGCCACAGCTGAACGAGAACTATCCAGAGCCCCCTCGTTCGCAAATGATGTTGTTCCAAGGGAGCTACCTCATCCAAAAGTACACGATCGAAGAAAAACGTACTTTAGAGCGTTCCATTTAAAAGGGATGCAGCCTTCAATTTGCCTACATGAAGGCTTTCGTGTGCTATCGACAAAGCCTCTCTGACTGTTACGCTGAACCTACTAGCTGAAACTCGCTCACACAAAGTTCCGTGCCTAAAAGATAGAATCCAGTTCAGTCCAACTCGTCCGTTCCATATCTCACTACCTGCACCTATGGAGTGCGGTACTTGGACATACAAATAGGCGTCTGCCCAAACAGATTTCGGAACATGTTCTCAACTTGCTGTGCACAAGCCCAATGAAAACTACTAATAATCCAGTTCTAAAGATATTTGGTTCAGCGTGATCACAAGGCATTTAGTCAGTTTTACTCAGTGTGCAAACTTTACTCTAAAGAATTCAATAAACGGAAGTTGCTGACGACCGAAACCATTGTAATCGAAGTTTTGCAACAAAAGACAGCTGATTCAAACAGTTATTGCTGCGCCCTTAATGAGTGTGAACAAGAAGTATCCGGCTGTCGTTTATGCATGATGACTAGTCAAGTGTTCCACTTGACTATTTCCTGTGAACCTACGTTTGACTATTGCGGCACATTCATCAGCAGGTGTTGTTTCTGCCATAACTTCAGTCCGACCCGACTGAGTGTTTGCCTTCCGTTACCATCTTAATTACGGCTGAGCTTCTATGGCCGGTTTAAGAACTGCCTTGAATATGTACTTGGTTTTTCGGAAAGCAATTCTTTCGCGTTCGTTTACTAAACTGAAATTTCAAAATGTCTGTCGCACTATTCTCTCTGGTCGCTACTGTTTTGTGCCTGAATATAACGATAAAAGAGCCACGTGACACACCATCCATATAAACGAATCGGAATGCAATCAAGAAACACTATGGCTGTCCACATCCGCAAGCGCGGCGAACTGAAATTCCCAAGCAATATTTATGCCTGAGTGACTTTCTATATGATTTTTTCTGATTGTTCTCTAAGAGCGCACATCAATGTTCCAAATTCCCCTCGCCTTACCCAAGTACTCAGCTTGACTAAACTTCGAAAGTGTCCAGATAGCCCAGTTTGGACGATGAGGAATACTGGCGGTTCATGTGAGTTCTTTGGCTTGGTGAGTAGACTCTTCGTCACCAACTGAGCATAAAGCGTAATCGCGCTGAAGATGTATCTTCCAATGGCGTAGAAACATTTCCAATCCACCACGAAGTACAGCGAACAGGTTAACAACTAATAACTCAATATATCTTACTGATCTGGGTGGCAGGCAGCTTCCCCAGCAGTAGCCGGTTTTGTTCACGGTATACCTATGATTTTCGCACAACCACGTAAGATATTACAGGCAGCAGAGGAAATGTGCAAAACCATGATGAGAATCTTCAAACTCAGTCTACCAGATAGATCTCAGGGAATTATCGTATCTAAATTTGCGTATTAACACAAGGGCGCTCATGCCTATGTGAGTACATAGCAACTACCTTAATCTGTTTGTATCAAGTAGCAAACTAACAATACGTGTTGATCACCTGAATGCCTCAACAGGATCGTCGATTTTTCGCAGGTTTTCCACTTCCTGATCACGTACAGGTGCACAAAACTGGTGCATCATATTTATCACTTGTATTGCATAGGCCTCTAAATTCAGATGTCCTGTTTGTTCCAGTGTAGCTTTGGCCGCATCCAAATCCAAAGAGCTGTCAACGAGTTTTTGAAGAGTCTTCTGGTTAGGGAGCACCAGGCCATTTAAAGACTGAACAGGGAGTGAACGAAGAAGAAGGGTGTGGGTCAAGAAACACTAGAACCAGTATTTGCATGAAAAATTCAAAGTAGCGTACCGGAGGTGGTGTTTTTAACAGAATATAGGAAATAGTACGGCAACAGATCGGATTTATCCAATTCAATGTAACTCAGCTATTAACAACTACTTAGAGCCAGTGAACTCAGATGCTAATCGTCGAGGTTGCTGAGTGGTACATTTTATTTTCGGGTAGGATGCAAATTTGGATCATCACCAAAACATAATTGACGTGTCAAGCTCGGCACCCAAGTGAGACTCCACAATTTATCGGCACAGTAATAGAAGTATGCTGATCTTCTAGTTAGTCCTAGAGCTTTTATATCATATCGCAGCACACGTCTTTTCTCAGTTATACTGAAATGGGTAGAGGAGACGTAGAGGTTCAAATTCCTGAATAATTATTTTGATATATATAATATATATATATATATAATATATAATATAATATATCATTATTTCTGTTATGTCCTTCCAGTCTCCGATGCAAATCTTCGGCCCAACGCATGTCTTTACAGCAGCTCAACTAATTCTGACGTTGACCGTCAGGGAACTGGCTCTGCATAAACGTGAAACCATACTGTCGAACCTCTGTGTCTTTCGTGCAGTTATTCTGTAGTTTGAACTGCAGGACAGACATGCCTAGCCTAAAGCCTGGTCGAACATGATCCGAAAAACGCGTTGCTAACGTATTAGTTTTGAGGTTTCAGGTTAAACCACAATCTCGGATCGTCAGAAGACATCCAAGTGACCCAATGATTTATGTTCGTATAGTACCGCGCAGCACAGACTTTAGAGGATCTGCTGATCAAATCGCACCAATCCTGGCTGTGTGCACACAGACTGTCAAAGAAAAATATTTGGTTAACCCGATACTGGTCAAATGATCTATGGGAACCAACCAATAGTTATCCTTCTAACACTGTTCGTGCTCCTCAATATGTAAGTACAGTACGTTTTGAGTCTGCGAATGAGGAGAGTAGAAATGTTAACCAATCGAAGCATATCAGTTATTCACTAGTTCTTAACGAATAAATCAATGAGTACTGCCAACGACTGTGGCAGGACGGATGTGACAAAAGTACTCTATACAAAAACCAAACCGTATTTTAGAATCGCTGTCTGTCTCAGGATCAGAAAATATAGACGATCTGTGAAGCGACAGCAGCTCATGGACTCATTTTCAAACATTTTTCACTGTGATATGGAGACCATACTATTCGCCCAAAAAAGTATAAGCCGGCATCCAGTGATGCATGGCTATGCGTGGATTTGCGCCGCTATCTAGCCGTGTAGCTTATTTAACCGCTTAAATGAACGACTTTTGGTCACACGTCAGGCCAATAAACGTGTACTATGTAGCTAGTGTCCATGATGCACATCAGCGTGAATCCAGCACACGCTTCAATCATTCCAACGAAGGTCACTGTGCAATCTTACGCCGTGCCGCCTGATTCCAATTTTTGATTTAAAGAGTGGAAACCAGTAATTTGCCAGGCAAGAATTGAGTCGCCAACACTAGAGAGCGTGATCCTCCGAAGGCCGAATTTAGATGAATCGCCTGGCTCCGCTGTTGAATTGAGCTGATGGGCCTTGAGTGAGCCCACTCGACATCTAACTCCACTTACACACAGATGAAATATCTGGTCCGATAGACTAGTGGTCAGTTACTGGCAAGAACAGCGTGGGTCGGACGACAGGGGAACCGAAAGCATTAGTTGTCGCTAAGTGGAAGCACATTAATCGATGTAAGCAATTCCTGCGCATCAGAAGCAAATGGAGATGAACGGTAGTGTGTTGACTGTTTCAATAAAAAAATTACTGATAAAAGACGAAAGGGAGATCCGAAAGCAGAAGGGCCAATATTTGAGATGACATTTAGCAAGATTACTGAAATAAGCAGGTATTCTAAGTGACCCAACTCAGTACTGTTGCTTCGGGGACTAATGAGCAAAGCTCGACAAGGCTATCAGCTTTACACCCAGCTAGCTGGATGTCTGCTAGCTTGTGGGAAGGTACAGTTAATCGGAACGATTAGGAAACCCACATTAACTCGGGTTGGAATGCTATTCCAGGCTTAAAATGTACCTGTTGGCGTGCTGCCTAGACCCGTTCAACCAACCTACGAAAGTCGAGCTTCGAAGGACGACAGGTCGACCATAAAACGGAAAGGCTGTCGGAGAAGGGAGAACACCCGCCGAAATATTCAAATTAAGCGGACCATGATTGGGAAACGAAGTTTTTTCCACCTGATTTGTACAATCTGGGAGACTGGAAATGCCCGCAATCGTACCACTGTTCAAAGAAAGAACGAGCCGACAGAAAACGAACTATCAAAGAATGATTCTCTGCAGGAAAAATCCTGGCACCAATCCTACTCAACTACCTGAAAGATTATATTCTGGAAGCGGAAGCGGCACAACTAACCTTGTCTTTGAAGTGCGCCAGCTGCAAGAAAAGTGACGGGAACAGAACCAGCTGTTACATAAACTGTCCATAGAATTTACGAAAGCTTTTGAATAGTAGGGCGCTGAGGATCATTCTCTGAAGGCTCGGCTTCCCCGGGAAAAATTATCAACATTCCCTTTTCTCCGGTATGAAGATTCGAGTACGTGGCTGTGAGACCATCTCTGTCGAGTTTCCAGTCCGCGCGCGAGTGAAGCAAGGTTACGTTTTGGCTCTAGCTCTTTCCAACCAGTATCTGAATATGACCGGTCAGCCCTAAAAATTGAAACAATTCATGGTCCAAACGAAGCTGCACAGGTCAAGGATACGTTTGCTATCTTTTGCAGACGGACGTGGTTTAACTGCATATTCGGAGGCGGAATTCAGCGGGATTTACCTGAGCAGAATCTCACTCTGGTCTAAATATATATGTTTCCAAAACACTGGTATTCTACCAACCTTCCCCAGGGGTTAGAACAACAGTCCTTGGATTAAAATTGCTATAGGTAGCACGTTGTGAAAGATTTCCGCTACTCCAGCACCACTCTATCGGCGAAATTGACAATGGACGCCGAAATACGTGCTCCGGTTGCTAAGACAAGCGCTGCTTTCAATTACCTATACAGATAAGTTTGAAACAAGCATAACCTGAGCGCGGAAATCAAGACCGCGGTGCACCGAACCGTCGTACTGCCTTCACATGGACACTGTACCAAGGGTACTTTACGATGCTATCAGCTGCTGCTGGGGTCGACCACTACCTAGCCCTTCTTCTGGAATAACCGCGTGAACTTCGATCCTGAACTTGTCCGTTGCTGCTTTCATTGCGTTTTTCAGATCTGCACGCACACACCGCATGTCTATCAAGAAGCTCACGGACCCTGAAATCACACAAAAGTACCAAAACTGACTCCTCCAAAGGCCGCCTGCTGAAACAACATCAGATATTAACCATCACTGGTGAGAAATGTCGAAATCGTATGTGGTGCCCGAACCCCTACCTGCTCGACAACTCAGTCAGCACCTTTCAAGCATTGGATCTCTGATAAGACTGTGGCTCCGTTGGAGATTCAGGAAAATACTCTTTCTGGTCGCAACCACAACCAAACTCGATGCAACATCTGACACCGGGTGAAACTGAGTGCCCGCACAGGTTTTCCTCAGTTTGTTCCACTTGATTTGTGCGACAGGCCCTCAGAAGCCTCTTGTCGGTGACACTACCAAAGACCAAAATTGCTATCTGATATGCAGTAAAGAACATCTGGAAATTTGGGCAGAATACTTCGAACAACAATTCAGTTCATACCACCTGCTACTTCCAATCCGGATTGTCGGCCTTTGACAGGAACATGGACTGTGGATATATAGTCCCTACAGCCTCAATGTCTGGGTGTAAATCCCCACACAGTATTACCGCGGTCCTGATTCCGACGACCTTCCGCCTGTTTCGTTTAAGGACGGTAACGAACTCCTTAGCCAGTATCTGTCTGGCCTATTTGCGTCTATGTGGGAGAAAGAGACCGTCCCAGACAACTAGAGTCGGCTAATAATGGTGCACACGTTCAAAAGGGATATTCGCAGTAAATGGAGTAACAAAAGAGGTGTTAGTTTGGTTCATTCGTCACACGGCTTTTGGCGTCACTGATTCTTCGTCGTCTTCAGGGGGACACGCGAAACCTTGGACCCTAGGCAACAAGCGGAATTTCGGCCGGGTAAGGTTGCAAAGACTACAGTTCCATACTGTTAGGTCAGGACGACGTCATCTATATAGACTACCAAGATTTTTGTTGTTCCTTGACTTTAAAGGTGCGTTCGGTTCGGTCGATCAGTCAGTGCTCCTACCTACACTTGCTCAACAGGCGGTGCCTCAGAAGGATGCGCTTGGCTGGAGACATTTCAGGAAATGGCGACTAATCGATGGTAGCGGCGTTCGTGCTGTCAGTTTCCTTTTAGATTGTGATTGAGCGTTTTGGAGTGTTGACAACTCAGAATGCTCCCCGTAGGCTAGCACCAGGTCTCTTCCTCATCCACTGTTTTGTTAATTACAAGGTTTTAAATGTATTTAAAAAACGAAGTTTGTAGTCGTATTACACTGAAGCACTGGTGTCAACGCTAATGCTGCCGTCTTTGATGATGACAACGGGATATATGACCGAAACTTCAAAGATTCAGACACAAAATAAGGCAAGGTGGAAGCTCAGCTCGTGGGAAGGAAAAACCATATCCTAAACAAAGGTAACTCATTTCACCCTCTGGGAGCGGTCTTTATGAACAGAACTCTATCGGAAGCTACAAACACCGGTTCCACAAAGTCCAACAGTATGTTGAGTGTGTACAGATTCCTTACCGTTGACTGTAACGTCCAAGTGTGACAAGACGAAACATGGTGTTTAAAGGAGCAGTTTTAAGTTACCAATAAATTACACAGCCTTTGGAAAATGCCTTGGTAATCGCACACATCAGTCATGAGTGTAAATGACTAAGCACCCACAGAATTAGTAAAGGATTAGGCTGAACCTGAACGCTTCCATAAGTACAGCCTCAGCGTCGCTAGTTAAGACAGTGGGCGGTAAGGCATGTACCGACAACATCAAATCAAGCAAAGTGCAAGATTACCTGTTTGATTTCCGACAGTAAATTCAGAGTCGGTTGATAGTCTGGCGGGTCGGCTTCCAAACTGGAACGCAGCATATCCCAGAACGCACGATGCATGGTTTCTTTGACAGTGTGTTCCAGGCTTCGGGGTGATAAAAAAGATGCCGAAATACAACAAAATATACATAACATGCCTGTCTAGAGTAACTCAAGCGAGATGTGGAATGCTGATTGAACCAACAGGAAATTTTGTTTCAGGATTCGCCCTCCAGAAAACAGAACAACTACTCAAATCGCTCCAAACAAGGAAATAGTCTAAACGAGATGGTAATGCAAAGCGTTGTCTTCATGTTGGTGTTATAGTGCAGTAAGAAATAAGTAAATAACAGAAAGCCCGATCGAAAAATAAGATGGCCTTTGTGCAGCAAAATCAGTTGAAAAATATCATAAACAAGTTTCAGTTGGGAATAAGCAATCACGCATTAACAGCAAATTAATTCTCAAACGAGCGTATTTCGCCAATCGTGTACAATTAGGTGTTCAAGTAGAACATAAGGTGGACGGGTACTCTGGGACTGCGCCGAGTCCCAAGCGAGATTAGTGCCAAGAAAGAAGGATCCGGTCATGGGCTGATAAATTGTTTTCAACGACCGCCAAGAAAAAGACCAAAGCTTATTTAGAGGTTAGCTTTTATTTCTGTCACCAGTTGCTTCTTACCTATCCTCTGGAGGATCGTATTTTTCTATGCGGAATTCTGAATCCACCGTGATCTCGTGCGCAAGCGACATGTTGTAGAAAGCGTTCGCGGCTTCGGTAAGCTGACGCATCGTGACAAAAGTTGGTGGGGAGGCTGAGACCGGGAGAGAAAATAGCTTGTTTAGTATTAAATGGGGGAAATGACACATAGAACAAAACACGCAAGATGCTGAGCAATATTTTAACTGGTCTGGAATCACCCATATGGTAAGTTTGGTGTTTTAAAGGTTTGAGGACCCACAAATAACCTGAACTAGTGCATGTTGCTTTTTCCGTGATGCATTACAGGAACATGAGGGCTCTTTGGATAATAAGGTCACCAGTTCCATTGAAAAACGTAAACATCCTGACATGGCCAGCCATAAAATGAGCGAAGCGATTCCTGTAAGTAAAGTAATCCACGGAGAATTTGACCGGCCTATAAGCTGACCTGGGTCCGACTTGCGTTAGCTGCGGAAGGTCGCTAAATGAATTCAAGAGCTGAGAATAAACCGAACACCAAAATAGTGAATCGAATGATGATATCAAAGGTGGAAACTAAAAGAGCCTATATCATGGGGTACGTATCAAAGCGGGTGGACGCAAAGGGTGATGAATTCCAAATGAATATTGAAGCGGCGAAAGCCGTTTATGGAAAGTCAGCTTCTTCCAAATGATAGGTATGCCTATGCGTAATTCGATAGGGGGCTCGGAAAATATCATTGTCGTGACCAGAAGAAATTAGGGGCGACACAAATAGGGACTTAGCTGTCTAGTCCTCTGGGGTCCCAAATGACCGGAATAAATCACCTCGAAAGGCGCTCGTCGTTTTCCGCATGATCCAACGCGGTTCCCCATGTATCATTCGAACGGACTTCCAAGAAGTCCGATTTCCACATGTCTATCAGAAACCGGCTAGATGTAATCGTGGTACGGCGCTATGTGTATTTCTGTCTGCAACTGAGCTGTGGAGATTATCGTACCAGGTCGGTCCGTGAACAGAAAAATAATATAATATAATAATATAATAAATAATAAAGAATAAAAATAAAATAAACTGAAAAACACGGTCTTCCATTTGTTCAGGAAGGGGTTCAAGTATGGATGTTGACCTGTTCCCATCCGTAGCCTAAGGATAATAAGTATTATTATAGTAATCGTTTAGTTGCAACACCCTTTCGGTGCCTAGCTGTCTTGCCATCCGAGCGAAGCACTAAGTTGTATGCTGCCAGGATGCCAATCATCATCATCATTGTCAGCTGTAAGAACCGCGTACTTGTCGTACAGTGGTTGTAGCTGCCA
>SJOL01007113.1:205353-228084 GCA_004794785.1 Opisthorchis felineus
TCAGCAAGCATTGCCTGTTTGCCAATTTGACATAGAGTACGGACGTTAAAAGCTCCTATATAGAAAGGATCTCGTGGATTTAGAAGGGTGTTATTTTGTTTACTGTTGATAGGCAGCGAGTAGCATAAGACCCTTCGGTCAGATAACTGAGTTAAGTGACCCAGTGACGTTTGCTTGTGTGGTGGGAAGGGGTTGGGGAGGGACAACGGTGGACACCGAACTGCGCGGGCAAATGATACTTTCCGGTTGCCCAAGCCGAGGAAGGGGGTTTGGTTGAGGTATCCCACCTTGAGCCTTTGACTCAAAAGTCTGACCCACAAGGCAGTGGGAGGATGTAGGGTTTTGTTCGGGGACCTCGCCCCTAGCCCCTGACTCAAAAGTCTGACCCACAAGGCAGTGGGAGGATGTAGGGTTTTGTTCGGGGACCCTGCCCCTAGCCTCTGACTTAAAAGTCTGATCCACGAGGCAGTGGGAGGCAGGATGCCAAACCTAGACAAGAACGGTCGAATTGTCGGGGTTGGGTTCGAACCGCGGACATTCCGGCCTGTAAGAATTTGCTCAAGTATTCCTAAAACTGGATGCAGATCTTTCTTCAGAAGCCGCGGTAACTACACGTTTCCAAGTCCGTCTGTACTCCTTTAAAACACCACTTAGAACATCTTTTCGGTCTTCAACGCGTGATGCTAGAACGATTCTCGAGTAATTCCCATCTAATAGAATATGGTACGCTGTTTGAACCTCTTCCCTGTTCTCTCCCTAAACTATATGTCTACGGTAGGGTTTTGGGCATATGGCTGGTATGTACTCTGCCTAAGTACCGAAACGGCAAGATTGTGCGGTTCACACGCGAGTCGGACTGCCCGTAAGGTGTCAGGGGCACCAAGAGGAATATGGGTCAGGAACAACTTCCGCCGTTTAGTTCCTCGTGAAATAAGTTGTTCGAATATACAAATAAAGTGTCGTCGGAAGAACAGCACCACCCGGAACTTCGACAAGGACCAATTTTTCAGGGTTCCAAGCATGTCATCCGTACAATCACCCCATATATCCGGTCTGCTTAAACTCAAGTGCAAAATACCATCCCGTTTGTTCTAACGGGGGAGAAAGGAGGCGAGAATGATTACATTAAGTGGGTCACAGAAGTCAGATTAGGAACACGTTAAGGTTCAAAACAAGTGCCAGTTAAACATAAGAATGCGACCGGGTTAAAAATATTTAGCTCTGAAAAGTGACCAGCTTTAGGGTGGAGATCATGGTAATGTGAGGGGAATCCAGGGATTACAGAAGACATGGAAAATCCGTATACAAATCGCTCCCCTTGGAAAGTCCCCAGTGAAATTCCCCTGGACACTCTGTCCCAAAATGCATTAAACTCGGGTTCCGCTCTTATTAGGGCTGATCAGCGAAACGGCATCGACTGAAACACCAGTGTGAAAACACTCGTACAATAATGTCGCCGTCACGAAGAGACCGAACCTCATCACGGTGTGACGGCTTCACACTTCCGTAACCTAGGTAACTATACTGAGAAATGCACATGTGACCCTCACAGAACCTCTCATACAACGCTGGTCAACAGGTAGTGGTCTGACGAACACAGCTTCCTGGACCTCCAAACTGGGGGGTGTAAGAAAGGTGGCAACTTGCTCCTTAAAAATATACGCTGCTCTGATGACCTCACACCAACCACCGCTGTTTTGCAGTCAAACATTTGAGCCAAAGGCTTTCGTTGAGTAACCTAATAGAACTTCTACGGAGGCCTGGGCGCCCTCACCTTTATCACCATCATCGTATTCATCATCGACAACTCGATATAGCTCAGAGGTTACTGACCGGAAGGCCGGTAGTTCGAACCCAACCCGACATCTAGACTGCTCGTGCTTAGGCTTGGGCAGCCTGGCAGTGTCTCAGCTCTCGAACTTCTTTAGGGTTGTATGGCAGATAGGCACTGAAAGGGTATTATAGCTGGACGACCATCACGCTTATATCAGCAGCATAATGTCAGTGTTCAACAGTGATTCTTCGCTGCCTCGCGGCCTTGATTTATTTGAAAACCTTATTGTGCAGAAGAGGATAGGTGGATGGGGAAGTAGCCTTCCACAATCCTTCCAAGGTGCCTGCATGTCCAGACACTCATTCAGGTAATCTGGATGGAAAATGGCAATAAGATATCGACCGACACCGATTAGTAGCCATAGCTTGCAGCGTCTCCCCCCATCCACAACGGGAATCACGCGGTCGCGTCCTGGAAGGCGAGTTGCACCAACTGTTTCATACCGTTTCATACCGCTGTGAAAGTTCTAGTGTGCCACTCCAAATGGGGCACGAAAAACAGCAACCTTCTCTGTAAACAATGACTCGGCACGCGCAACACCACCGCAGATTTTGGTGCTGGAAAAATTGTCCGATTGAAGTCCCTGTTCCATAACCGAACACTCGCTTGCTAACTGCCTCGTTGAGGATTCGACAGTACCGGCCTACACTACCTACTGTTCTGAGACACCGGTTCTCGATCACTTAAAGATGCCTCAGTTCTGTTGCTCGAAGAGGCCACGTCTCTCAACCATACAACAAAACAGTAAGTGTTGTAGTCTGATACAAACGTCCCTTGAGATTCAGGGACATGCCGCTTTGCATTTATGGGTTTCTCAAAATAGCGAACGCCACTCGAGCCCTAGAGATCCGTGCATTGACTGTCACACCACAATCGGAACTAATACCGTAAAACGTCTCACAACTTCAAATGCTTCTCCCTGGATTGGAAGTGGCGTGTTCAGTGACTACATGCCCTAAAAACGTAACCTTACACCTTGTGGGAGCTAAGTTCATGCTAAAAGAGAGGATGACTTCGGTCAGTTCATCCAAAAGCACCTGAACCTTCTCTTCAAAGGCGAGAACGATGTCGTCTGCATATTCCACATCCACGAGGTTTCCGTCAGCAGCTATCTGAGCACCAGGCTATTGAAGACCTTCCCGCGTTTACCTCATTATCTCGTCGATCACAAAATTAAACAAAAATGGAGTAGGCATTCTTGTCGGAGACCACCGTGTATGAAAGCTTTTTGAGAGTTCCTCTCACACGCCCAGAAGTCTGATAATACAGGGAACTTATACTGACAAACCTCCGGGGCATTCCTTGCTGAGCAAGCGTGTTAAGGAGAAAAGACCGGTCAACTGTGTCGAATACGCCCCGGAAATTCAGGAAAACTAAAATAGTGAGTAGTTTATAAGTATGAACAAATAATTAAAAAATCGTTCAGCTATAACACCCTTTCGGTGCATAGCTGCCATGCCACCCGAGGGAAGCACGAGGGCTGGGATACTGCCAGTTTGCCCAAGCCCAGACAGGGGAAGTCGAGATGCAGAGGTCGGGTTCGAACCACGGACCTTCTGGTCAGTAAATTCGCGCTCTGATCACTGAGCCATCTCGCCACAGAACACTAGCAGCAGGTTGTACAGTTGGTCGTTCGATTGTTCGCTAGGCAATTAGGTTGCAAGCGTTTCATCACCAGTCGAAGTAACACCACTAGTGCGACGTTATGAAGTGAAGCAGTGAGACTGCAAAGGTATGAAAAAGGTATAAGGGATCCGTACAGCGAACACAACCTCGCGGTCTTCAACGGACGAACTTTGATGGAAATAGGTGGAAAGTTGCAACTGGCTTCGACCCGACTGACTAAATATTGACGTTCGGTGTCCATCCGACACACGTCTCCAAGACTCCAGTATGGCACGCTAAAAAACGTACAGAATACTGCCAAGAAAACAAAGTGCTGCAACAATGGGTCAAGAGGGGATCAGAACCGCGCTCAGACAACAAATCCGTCCACCTGGCTGGTTCGCGATAAATACGGTAAGTCGCTGAGGAGGTCATTCCCAGGAGAGCCCAAAGGAAGCATTTGCCGTCAGATTTCGATGGGGTTCCCATATCCTCACCACTATTTTGATCCCTTAGCGAAGATTGCGCTCCAGAGGAACCCCATTGTCTACAGGAAAATATAAGAACCTGTTCCACGGGCCAGATGGCGGTTTTGGACGACGTTGGCCAACGTCATGCAAGACTTCTAAGCTGCTAAAACCTGATCAAACTAGCTGAACAAATTAACGATAAGTGTCATCGGCATTACTCGATTACGGTTGAATGTATCCGCACGTAGCAGAAAACGATGTTCATCTTGAGTTCCTTATTGCCAATGCGAGCGCCTGAGGCAGGTTTGACCTGCACCCATGATCAATAGGATAATAAGAGTACGAGATACCACTGTCTAACTGCAACGCAGCATTGAGAGCAACAACCTCTTTTGGAATGCGCAGTACATATGACCACCACCTTAGCCTGATAAGACTTGTTTGCCTCACCGGGATTTCTGACCCCAACTATTGGCTGACGCACGATTTGATTGTGTGCCACAGTGTTTCGGCATGCGAAGCACATGACCAAGCCTCCACAGTTGATGGTGCTGGATGCTTTCCGCGATCGAAGTACCTGTTGCACAACGACATACCCATTTTCTAATCACCTCGTTACTAATCCGTTGACGTCATCCAAAACCAGCAACGCTTCTGAAGCATCGGTGGTCAAAAACCTGAAGATGCCTCACATCATCTGTCCACAGAGGCCACGTCTCGAACCCATATAACAACACACCCCTTACTGTAGCCTGGTAGACGTGACCCAGTGATATGCCTTTTTGACGCCACAAGTGACGCAAATTAGCAAACGTGATTCGAGCCTTTGAGATTCTTGCACTGAGATTATCAGAAACACTTCCGTCAGAGCTAATACAACTACCGAGGTACGTAAAGTTTTCCGCAACCTCCAGTGATTCTCCTCGAATTGTAAGGAGTATGTTCAGAGATTACACGTTCTGGAGCGTGACTTTGCACTTTGAAGGTGCTAGGCGCATGCCAAAAAATGGTATTATGGTGATCAGTCTATTCAACAGGGCTGGTCAGATCTCTAACTGTTAACCAACCTGGTATAAGAGTCCGTGAGTGACGCAGAGACACAAGACACCACAACACGGTTAGGTCTAGTCTCTCGTGACGATCTGATAGCACTAGATGTGGCAAATTCAGGTATAAGCCTATTGAAGGCTTAAGACCGGTCACGAGACCTGGCATATGCTTTCATTAGGGGCAAGATTTCAGTTGGAGCACCACCTCCCAACAGACGTTTTCAGTGTTTGATGATCAAAGAATAGAAAGCAGCCTTTAATCCAGGCTGAAGTCGTTGGTCGTCGAGAGCAGTCAAGCTGTTCTGGTATGTCGGAAGGTGAGAGCCTTGAGTGTCACAGTTGCCAGGTCGATGCCGCGGTGGTTTCTAAAGCGTTCGCATCCTGGGAGACTTATTCACTTGGAAGCACTCCATTCCGGAGGCAATGTTCTTCGCTGCAGTTCACTCAGGCAGGCCACAAGAGTTGCTGCACCTCCTTAAAGACGACAGGTTGCAGTCCGTCTGGGTCAGTTGTGTGTTAAAGATTTTGTGTTTTATCCTGTTGGACAATCTAGGTACATGCACATTGTCTCTAAGGTTAGCGTTGCAGCGGGTGAGCTGGATTGACCTTCGAAATGGTCCCCCGCTCGCCAGGTGATACTTCTGCAGGCGCATGGTTAGGTGGTTTTCCTCTTTGTTTTGCTGACGGTATCCCTCCTTTGACCGGTTGATCGAATCAGCCGATACAGGACATGACTCGATTCTGAAACCTTCTCCAGTTCCTGAATCTTCCCCATACATCAGTATTTTGCTTCCACAAACTATTAACTATTCGGTATTTTAAGGGGCTGCGTGTACAGCCACAGTCACCGCCTGACGGTATGCTTTCTGGCGTCAGTCAGTTACTGATCTCAACGATATAAAGTTTATGTCGGAGAAGTAGGACAGACAGTTCTAAAGGCTGTTAGCATAGCTCCTTGTAAGTATTCCTGTGTATCATCCAAGGAAATTCGGACAGGATACAATCAAAACTTATGGGCTATATATGTCCTCCAGGGACCTTAAGAGGAGTGCATCCCCACATGTTCACACACCGGCATGGTCAGCATTGATTTCCATGTCCCATCTATCTCATACGGTAGATCTATACCGGTAGCTAATCGCTTTATGAACCAACCATTCGGATTCGATGGAAGCCAGGCTAAAAACGGTGCGACAGCTTACATCAGGATTTGTATCTATAGGAACAGGTGATGTTCATCGCACAGCTGGAGCAGTCGCCCTTCGTTTCCCACGCGACGAGCCCCTAACCCAATGCGATCATCAATGTGGACTTTCATTGGAGCCAGTCTACTATGTGCATTCATGGTGCCTGCAAAGACGTATTTTTCCGCTCGATGAAGTAGTCCAGACAGGTACTAGAAGGTACTTTTCTTAAAATCTGAGCTGGTGTAGTCGGGGCAACTGCAAGTAGACACCAGCTACCGCGCAAAGTGGCATTGACGCCGATCGAGTTAGACAGGCAGACAGCACAAAAATGATTGTTACTGGTACCCAGTTAGGCAGAGCGAATCCGGTCTCACGCCATTTATACAACGGGCCAGAGTGGTAGGATGATCAGAAACCCGGAAAGTAAAATGTAGAAAGGCTGGATTCCATTTAGGGGAGTAAAGATGCGCGACTAAGCTCGAGTTTCGTGCACGTTCTCAGGAGACAGAACAAACGACCTGGGTAAGAAGGTACAAAAGTCGAAAGTTTCTATGAGGAATGGATCGCTCTGATTTATTGAAGTGGCCTATGACTGACTATATTAGACACCAACATCATCGACAGCAACACACCAGTGATGAGTGCTATTTAAAACTACACGGCACATTGGGAGAGCTACAAAAGTAGTTCGCAGCGATTGATGACAGCCCAAAACGAGGACATATGTTTGGACTTTACAGACGTACGGATGGGGGTTGCGTTTGACGCCTTCCATCATTCTGTCGTCAATGCTTATCAACTTGTTGGTAGTTTTCGAACCGAAGAAGAGATCCGAAAAACTGAACGCGCATCCGCGTACGAAAACATCGGCTGAAAACCTCATCGTGTCACATACCAAAAACAAGTCGGTTCACGGCAGGAAATAACTACTGATCGGCTGACGAGAAAACAAAAGTGCTTACAAGGGGTCGTCCACTGTCTTCTACAACGACTGGCTGGTTGAACAAACTATCCCTACGAACTTACCCTCCAGACATTGCCTCATACAGAGGAATTAGAAATGTGGTCATAACACAGTAACCTTCATACCAAGTTGACAAACCACTTTTCCACATACTGCAATCTTCGAACATTTACAAGAATGTTTCAAATCCATGGCCGCGGTACTCATTGTCGTCGCTTTACCTTCTCAACACCGCCGGGGCAGACTTCATCAGCTATGATAAACGTGTCTCAAAGTTGTTTGGGTCCCGTAGAAACGGTCAACTACGACCGACCTCATCGGTCGGTGCCGGCATCGATGTTCCAAATTGTATGTTTTATGTGAAGGTATGGCAAGTATGAATAATCACGCGCAATATTGCGAATTCTGCTGCATCGGCTTTTGCTGTACGACCAATTTCACGCCGACTCCGAGCAATCTGAGGCGTCAATCGGAGCCGGTCGTTTCCAGAGTGCACCGGAAGGTCCGTGGTTCGAACCCGACCTCTGCATCTCGACTTCCCCTGTCCAGACTTGAGCAACCTGGCAGTATCCCAACCCTCGTGCTTCCCTCGGGTGGCATGGCAGCTAGGCACCGGAAGGGTGTTACAGCTGAACGATAAAAAAAATAGAGTGCACATACACGACTGAAAACCCTAACCACTTCGAATGACATCATAATTTTTGCGATGATTATCCAGCCGAGGCACAACGTATACTTAGCGGGGTTCTGTACGGCTGACCTCTCTTCGCCGCAACAGTTTTGCATTTACGGTACACTTCGCAGTACATGGCATAAAATGTACTACAAACCAGAACCCTCTTCGCACTACAGCTCTTATCAGTATGTTCTTTTGCTCGTTACTCGACTCTAAACGTATTATCCTGTCGACCGTCTTCATGTCTGCCTTTGTATCTGCTTATTTACGCATTAATTGTATGTGAATTACGAAGGATCCTTCGTTTGAGCTTCGAAGCTCAAACGCACAGCTGCTGGGGCCACTCTACCGGTAACCTGATTCCAACCTCCGCAGGTATGCTTTATATTTGTTGTTGGCCCCTGGTGGCCGAATTCTGACAAGCTGCACAGACGTCATTCAAGGATAGCGTAGAAAAATAAACACCTTGCCTTTTAAAAAATGCTCACATGGCAACTGAAAACCCTGCCGCGGCGACGGCTGTTTTTTTATTGGCATTCCAGGATCGTCCTCTGTTATGTTATTTTGCCCCTCTGTATTTTTATTCGCTTCATCTTCTGACTCCATTCTGGTATAAATATGCGCGGGTTCTGCCAACTAGGACGTCGGGCTCAACAACGGGTGCGAGCGCCCAGGTCGAGCTTCCTCAAGCTCAACACCCTGATTGGCTGTGGTGCACACCAAGGCTGCTTCACCAAGTCAGGTCTCAAAGTAAACGCAGTCACGAAGTTACCTTAAACTACAAACCACAGGTCAATCATACTCTTCTCAGAAGGTATTACGTTTGAGGCCGTTTTTGCCTTTTGCGAAATTTTCGCGGGATGTTGCGATTTTGCTCCCAAGGGCGGACCCCGAAAAATTCTACTCCTTGAACTGACAATTTTGACACCTACTCAACCCACTAGGTCTAGACAGCGTGTGTTAATGTTAGCTACTTGGCCTGTTATCCTAGGGTTCACAAAACCACACATATAAGGGCAAACGATGTACTGGATGCCCAGGGTGATTTCACGAAAAGCGTTCCGGCCACTCCAATGAAAAACCGATTCGTTGCCACTTCGGGACTTGCCCCGGGCTTCCGTTGTATGATGTGTATAACGATGTCCACGGACTGACGCACTGGAGCAGGGCTTTTGCCCAAGCTTCCTGGACCAAGTTTGTGCTTGTCGTTCAGCGCCATCCGTGCACTTGGAAAGGCCAACCTAGAAAAGAGTGTACCACCAATTTTTAAGTTCTCAGTGCTGAGCAGTAAACTTGCCAGAGTGGGGACTCATATGAAAAAGCATCCAATAGTTATTTAAACTTGGTCCTAGATGTGGCGTGAACAGCGGTTGGAGGATGGTTATTTCACGCATCAACTGCACGAAATGATAACAGCTGCTCTCTAAAAATAGTGCGGGTTTTGAGATTGAAAGTCGTCTTACCCTGTCCGAACCGTGCACTTATGTTGCCAACGATGAAACCCCTATCTGCCAAACCTTGTTCAAACCAGGTGTAATAAATACAGGGCCCCCTCGGAGGCGATGATAGTCTCGGGGAATTAGTTCAAGGGCCTCCTTGATTCCAATAACGCTCTATTTGTGGGGCCGTGGAATGTGTGGAGCTCAATTGGGCGCCTTTGAGGAATCGAGAAATATGACATTCTACATGACTTTTTCATCTTAAGTTGTGGTCCCTGAATGCAAGCATGTTCCCCATACAGGAACAGTTGTGGAGGAATTTGGGTTGAGGTGGGCTATCATGTAGTTGGCAGTTAGGCAATTTAAAATGACCGGCTTCAGAATGCCTTCCGCCGCTTTTCACTGTATGCTAGTAAGGATAATAGTTTTGTCGCTGAAGGGTGATAAGCGGTCACCATATTTGTAGATTGGGGTGACAGTCGCTTGCTGGCATCGATCCACTGTCCACCTGTAACTTGGTTTCCTACAGGCATTTCCCGTATGAGTCCCATCCCAACACATACACTAACTTCCGTCAGAGCTAATACAACTACCGAGGTACGTAAAGTTTTCCGCAACCTCCAGTGATTCTCCTCGAATTGTAAGGAGTATGTTCAGAGATTACACGTTCTGGAGCGTGACTCTGCACTTTGAAGTTGCTAGGCGCATGCCAAAAAATGGTATTATGGTGGTCAGTCTATTCAACAGGGCTGGTCAGATCTCTAACTGTTAACCAACCTGGTATAAGAGTCCGTGAGTGACGCAGAGACACAAGACACCACAACACGGTTAGGTATAGTCTCTCGTGACGATCTGATAGCACTAGATGTGGCAAATTCAGGTATAAGCCTATTGAAGGCTTAAGACCGGTCACGAGACCTGGCATATGCTTTTATTAGGGGCAAGATTTCAGTTGGAGCACCACCTCTCAACAGACGTTTTCAGTGTTTGATGATCAAAGAATAGAAAGCAGCCTTTAATCCAGGCTGAAATCGTTGGTCGTCGAGAGCAGTCAAGCTGTTCTGGTATGTCGGAAGGTGAGAGCCTTGAATGTCACAGTTGCCAGGTCGATGCCGCGGTGGTTTCTTTAAAGCGTTCGCATCCTGGGAGACTTATTCACTTGGAAGCACTCCATTCCGGAGCCACTGTTCTTCGCTGCAGTTCACTCAGGCAGGCCACAAGAGTTGCTGCACCTCCTTAAAGACGACAGGTTGCAGTCCGTCTGGGTCAGTTGTGTGTTAAAGATTTTGTGTTTTATCCTGTTGGACAATCTAGGTACATGCACATTGTCTCTAAGGTTAGCTTTGCAGCGGGTGAGCTGGATTAACCTTCGAAATGGTCCCCCGCTCGCCAGATGATACTTCTGCAAGCGCATGGTTAGGTGGTTTTCCTCTTTGTTTTGCTGACGGTATCCCTCCTTTGACCGGTTGATCGAATCAGCCGATACAGGACATGACTCGATTCTGAAACCTTCTCCAGTTCCTGAATCTTCCCCATACATCAGTCTTTTGCTTCCACAAACTATTAACTATTCTGTATTTTAAGGGGCTGCGTGTACAGCCACAGTCACCGCCTGACGGTATGCTTTCTGGTGTCAGTCAGTTACTGATCTCAACGATATAAAGTTTATGTCGGAGAAGTAGGACAGACAGTTCTAAAGGCTGTTAGCATAGCTCCTTGTAAGTATTTCTGTGTATCATCCAAGGAAATTCGGACAGGATACAATTAAAACTTATGGGCTACATATGTCCTCCAGGGACCTTAAGAGGAGTGCATCCCCACATGTTCACACACCGGCATGGTCGGCATTGATTTCCATGTCCCATCTATCTCATACGGTAGATCTATACTGGTAGCTAATTGCTTTATGAACCAACCATTCGGATTCGATGGAAGCCAGGCTAAAAACGGTGCGACAGCTTACATCAGGATTTGTATCTATAGAAACAGGTGATGTTCATCGCACAGCTGGAGCAGTCGCCCTTCGTTTCCCACGCGACGAGCCCCTAACCCAATGCGATCATCAGTGTGGACTTTCATTGGAGCCAGTCTATTATGGTGCCTGCAAAGACGTATTTTTCCGCCCGATGAAGTAGTCCAGACAGGTACTAGAAGGTACTTTTCTTAAAATCTGAGCTGGTGTAGTCGGGGCAACTGCAAGTAGACACCAGCTACCACGCAAAGTGGCATTGACGCCGATCGAGTTAGACAGGCAGACAGCACAAAAATGATTGTTACTGGTACCCAGTTAGGCAGAGCGAATCCAGTCTCACGCCATTTATACAACGGGCCAGAGTGGTAGGATGATCAGAAACCCGGAAAGTAAAATGTAGGAAGGCTGGATTCCATTTAGGGGAGTAAAGATGCGCGACTAAGCTCGAGTTTCGTGCACGTTCTCAGGAGACAGAACAAACGACCTGGGTAAGAAGGTACAAAAGTCGAAAGTTTCTATGAGGAATGGATCGCTCTGATTTATTGAAGTGGCCTATGACTGACTATATTAGACACCAACATCATCGACAGCAACACACCAGTGATGAGTGCTATTTAAAACTACACGGCACATTGGGAGAGCTACAAAAGTAGTTCGCAGCGATTGATGACAGCCCAAAACGAGGACATATGTTTGGACTTTACAGACGTACGGATGGGGGTTGCGTTTGACTCCTTCCATCATTCTGTCGTCAATGCTTATCAACTTGTTGGTAGTTTTCGAACCGAAGAAGAGATCCGAAAAACTGAACGCGCATCCGCGTACGAAAACATCGGCTGAAAACCTCATCGTGTCACATACCAAAAACAAGTCGGTTCACGGCAGGAAATAACTACTGATCGGCTGACGAGAAAACAAAAGTGCTTACAAGGGGTCGTCCACTGTCTTCTACAACGACTGGCTGGTTGAACAAACTATCCCTACGAACTTACCCTCCAGACATTGCCTCATACAGAGGAATTAGAAATGTGGTCATAACACAGTAACCTTCATACCAATTTGACAAACCACTTTTCCACATACTGCAATCTTCGAACACTTACAAGAATGTTTCAAATCCATGGCCGCGGTACTCATTGTCGTCGCTTTACCTTCCCAACACTGCCGGGGCAGACTTCATCAGCTATGATAAACGTGTCTCAAAGTTGTTTGGGTCCCGTAGAAACGGTCAACTACGACCGACCTCATCGGTCGGTGCCGGCATCGATGTTCCAAATTGTATGTTTTATGTGAAGGTATGGCAAGTATGAATAATCACGCGCAATATTGCGAATTCTGCTGCATCGGCTTTTGCTGTACGACCAATTTCACGCCGACTCCGAGCAATCTGAGGCGTCAATCGGAGCCGGTCGTTTCCAGAGTGCACCGGAAGGTCCGTGGTTCGAACCCGACCTCTGCATCTCGACTTCCCCTGTCCAGACTTGAGCAACCTGGCAGTATCCCAACCCTCGTGCTTCCCTCGGGTGGCATGGCAGCTAGGCACCGGAAGGGTGTTACAGCTGAACGATAAAAAAAATAGAGTGCACATACACGACTGAAAACCCTAACCACTTCGAATGACATCATAATTTTTGCGATGATTATCCAGCCGAGGCACAACGTATACTTAGCGGGGTTCTGTACGGCTGACCTCTCTTCGCCGCAACAGTTTTGCATTTACGGTACACTTCGCAGTACATGGCATAAAATGTACTACAAACCAGAACCCTCTTCGCACTACAGCTCTTATCAGTATGTTCTTTTGCTCGTTACTCGACTCTAAACGTATTATCCTGTCGACCGTCTTCATGTCTGCCTTTGTATCTGCTTATTTACGCATTAATTGTATGTGAATTACGAAGGATCCTTCGTTTGAGCTTCGAAGCTCAAACGCACAGCTGCTGGGGCCACTCTACCGGTAACCTGATTCCAACCTCCGCAGGTATGCTTTATATTTGTTGTTGGCCCCTGGTGGCCGAATTCTGACAAGCTGCACAGACGTCATTCAAGGATAGCGTAGAAAAATAAACACCTTGCCTTTTAAAAAATGCTCACATGGCAACTGAAAACCCTGCCGCGGCGACGGCTGTTTTTTTATTGGCATTCCAGGATCGTCCTCTGTTATGTTATTTTGCCCCTCTGTATTTTTATTCGCTTCATCTTCTGACTCCATTCTGGTATAAATATGCGCGGGTTCTGCTAACTAGGACGTCGGGCTCAACAACGGGTGCGAGCGCCCAGGTCGAGCTTCCTCAAGCTCAACACCCTGATTGGCTGTGGTGCACACATTCGCTGCTTCACCAAGCCAGGTCTCAAAGTAAACGCAGTCACGAAGTTACATTAAACTACAAACCACAGGTCAATCATACTCTTCTCAGAAGGTATTACGTTTGAGGTCGTTTTTGCCTTTTGCGAAATTTTCGCGGGATGTTGCGATTTTGCTCCCAAGCGCGGACCCCGAAAAATTCTACTCCTTGAACTGACAGTTTTGACACCTACTCAACCCACTAGGTCTAGACAGCGTCTGTCAATGTTAGCTACTTGGCCTGTTATCCTAGGGTTCACAGAACCACACATATAAGGGCAAACGATGTACTGGATGTCCAGGGTGATTTCACGAAAAGCGTTCCGGCCACTCCAATGAAAAACCGATTCGTTGCCACTTCGGGACTTGCCCCGGGCCTCCGTTGTGTGATGTGTATAACGATGTCCATTCCTTTTCACGGACTCACGGACTGACGCACTGGAGCAGGGCTTTTGCCCAAGCTTCCTGGACCAAATTTGTGCTTGTCGTTCAGCGCCATCCGTGCACTTGGAAAGGCCAACCTAGAAAAGAGCGTACCACCAATTTTTAAGTTCTCAGAGCTGAGCAGTAAACTTGCCGGAAAGGGGACTCATATGAAAAAGCATCCAATAGTTATTTAAACTTGGTCCTAGATGTGGCGTGAATAGCGGTTGGAGGATGGTTATTTCACGCATCAACTGCACGAAATGATAACAGCTGCTCTCTAAAAATAGTGCGGGTTTTGAGATTGAAAATCGTCTTACCCTGTCCGAACCGTGCAGTTATGTGGCCAACAATGAAACCCCTATCGGCCAAACCTTGTTCAAACCAGGTGTAGTAAATACAAGGCCCCCTCGGAGGCGATGATAATCTCGGGGAATTAGTTCAAGGGCCTCCTTGATTCCAATAACGCTTTATTTGTGGGGCCGTGGAATGTGTGGAGCTCGAGTGGGCGCCTTTGAGGAATCGAGAAATATGACATTCTACATGACTTTTTCATCTTAAGTTGCGGTCCCTGAATGCAAGCATGTTCCCCATACAGGAACAGTTGTGGAGGAATTTGGGTTGAGGTGGGCTATCATGTAGTTCGCAGTTAGGCAATTTAAAATGACCGGCTTCAGAATGCCTTCCGCCGCTTTTCACTGTATGCTTGTAAGGATAATAGTTTTGTCGCTGAAGAGTGATAAGCGGTCACCATATTTGTAGATTGGGGTGACAGTCGCTTGCTGGCATCGATCCACTGTCCACCTGTAACTTGGTTTCCTACAGGCATTTCCCGTATGAGTCCCATCCCAACACATACACTCGAGAATTTCTTTAGTCCGGCACCTTTTCTGTTGGACACTCGGGTTGATAAGTATTCAAGAGGACCATCCTGTTAACCCGTTTCCCACCATCCTAAAAACTGTTCAGGAAAATAAAATAGCCTCCCAGCACCGAACTGCACCTCTATTAGCACTGTTATTTGAGTAATCTTGGCTTTCCTCAGGTTACTGATTAAGAAACCGATTTTCCTGGCTACCTTTAACATCTATCCTTATTGGTGCTCTGCCCGTGTGTTTGCCCTTGCGTAGTAAGCCCTTTTCACAAACTTGACAGTAATTTCTCTTCCCCAAACCACCTTCGTCCATTCAGGCGTTAACCGCTACCTACGGAATTCGCATATCGCTCTCAGGTACACACCAACCACGGCGACGTATTTGCCCCCAACCACTGAGTTTAGGACACTAACCTTTCTTCAATCAATCGCCGGAGCTGTACTTCTAGAAACGTTCAATTCCATCGAGTGGCAGCAACACTTCACCAACTCAACCCGGTCCCATCACGGATGTCACACTTCACTTCCGGACCTTTCTTGACCAATAAGCATCTTGTGATATCACGAAAGTGTGTCACAAAATCCACACTTTCGGATGCAGTGGACCCTTCACTATGCGCTGTGGGCTTGTCTGATCTCGGAAAACGTATATGAACTCAGATGTCCCGCGTCTCCCAAGTGACTATATAAATTATGCTGAAATTAATAAACTACTAAACATCATCAGCGAGATCCTGTTACCCCTCCCTTCTATAAACGAGCAAGAAATCTTAACATGTGTAACATAAACTGACACCTGTGGTTGTGCTGTTTTCATTTGCGGCTCGTTGATGATCAAACGGGTCAAATAATTTACCCCATTTTAGCATCCTCTGAAAGCAAACTCGGGTCACATGCACGACGACACAATGGCCGCTCGATTGTTGCTGGTATCTGCCACTACGCCGACAATCGGCGCTGGCTAATGGGTCCTGCGATAGATGAGAGGAGGCCGAAATCCCCTCGAAAGCATGCTGCTCATCCCAGACCTCTACCTCTTTACCTTATCCTCGAGGTTAGCGAGACTCGCTGCCACTTCAAACCCACTCGGCCCAGCCCTTACGTAACCTTGCAGAAACAGACTAAATGCTCGTATAATCATAAACCGAGTAACATGCACTCCATCCCACAACATAAAAATTTCCCTGTCCGTCCCCACTGAAGTTTTCCACTATCGTTGAACACTCTTCCAATTCCAAAATAACGACCAATTTCAAACCTGCACAGTCCTAGTGGATTTCTCAACTCGAGCGGTTTCCGACCCAAGATCCATTTGCACCAAAGTCTTCCCCGTCGATAACTCGTGTCAAACGTTTCCTCCACACTCCAAAAATGCCCATTTCTTCACTCTTTTCTTCTATTCTTCTCCTGTAAAACGTGATTTCCTGTTTTGTTGTTTCTGTTTTGCCCCTACACCGCCTTTCGTGTTTTCAACTGGACCTAAACCGCTCTTTGGACTTGCCATCGCACCTCTGGTTTAAGCTGACCACGGGGGCTTCGTAATTCCCGCCTTCAGTCGTTGAGAACTTTCGGTAAGCGTTACGTTTCCTACCTGCCTACTTGTATGGGATCTCATTTGGAACTGGAAGTTCCTAAACCTGTGTATAGAAGCCGGCGTGGTCCCGTGACTTAAAGTTCGTACGATTTTATTATTTTATTTTTGTATTTACAGTACCACATTTGCTGAACAATTTGACTGCTGGAGTTTTCGGCGTGCTCTGACGTAGCCAGGTGAATGCTGGAAACAATCGACCCCATTAAATCATGTCATTTAAAGTCGAATCCTTCATGATTGGTTCGAATACCTTCCCACAGTTCCCACCCGCATCTTACGCATGTTGCTGAATGTCGCATTTTCCTAACAGCCGGGAATCCCAGCGACTTGTCAGCGGATTTCAAGGTCTGGTGTAGTGGTCCGGTCGTTTTACAGCTAGCCACTCGTATCTGCTCACCGTTGGGTTGGTTGCTCTAAATCAGGAGCTACAAAACTGTGCCCACGGCCTCTTGCGACCTTGCTTCTTATCCGGCCACTGTCATCATATTTTCTGGTCAACCCCCCGGAAACCTGAGAGTACATGTCATTGCTAGCATTTTCCCTATGACCAACGCTCCTTTGAAATGATTAAGTGTCTAATCCCCGACCTGGGCGGGTTTTGGTCATCTTACAAAGTTTGCCGAAGAGCAACGGAGGTTGTTCGATCCCGTCGAAAGCCCTCCTAATCACAAAATTACCCCTCTTCTAAGGCGCTGGTGCCTCGTTGATGCCTCTCATTACTTCCAGCAAGGCTGTTTGGCCGAATCTGCCACAATCAACCACAGAGTTCGCCGTAAACTTAATGCTCTCCAGAAGAGGTACAAAAGTGAGGCCCGTCGTACTTTCCTGCCCTGAGTTGTTATCCCATCTTGGAAAGGGCTTCCGAGTGGGAATTTTTGGCCCAAAAATATTTCCTTTCAAAAGTGCTCCGAACGGTTTTTCAATAAACTACCTTCTCAAAATCAATAACCTCACGCATCTCTCAGGCCTAGCCTACTTACCTGTCCCTGTCAACGTCCTCCTCAGCGTCCGCTCAGATTTACCCAGCCCTTATCCAAGGCTCTCGTATCATAAAAAGCTGCTCGCCGTGTCATCGTTGCACAAATTTACTGGAATTCAAAGCCTTCCATTTTACCTTTGATACTTATCTACTCAGGTTTCATTTAAACGCCGTTAGCACCCTTAGCATCCACCGGTACGCTGAACCAACAAAAACTATCTCAATTCTTATATTTCCCACCAACAATTTCCTATTTTCCTAGCCCTCATGGGTTGTTCGTTTTCACCGAAATACCGCTCCTACCCAAAGACTTTGGTTGTCACCGTTTCTTTAATGATTTGCCACTTTCCGTTTTTCCTTCCCAAAATAACTGTACATAAATCAGACACTTGGCCATCCACATGCTTCGGAGACCTACGATTCCTAAATTTTTAGCGCCCGCCGGATAAAAGTTAGCTCAGTAATTCACTTCCCTCGCATTTTATTATATTAGGTTATGCTAACTACGTCATATCCGTCAATACCGACGGTGAGGAGCCGCTCCCACTTGATTGGAGGGACGCAATTTTGATGGCGGTTTCTCTGACTTCTGCCCCCAGAATTTCTGCGATGGGTAACAATTCCCCTCTTCTAAACAAATGATGCCACAATAAATCACTCGTGCTTTATTTTTCGGGACAAGCTCGCTGGCCGAGATGAAACAATATTTTGGTCTATTGCACATAACTTCCATTTGAAGGCTCCACATGGTGCAATAAAAGATCCGGGCGACTAAGGACCTTACAGTACGATCGGAGCCTTCGGACAACACTCAGTTAGTATTGAGTGCGCAGTACGAATAGAGGGCAGCAGTTGCTGACTTGCGAGTTGGTTCCTTGAGCAAATAGGTTAATAAACATCAGGAATTAAGCAGGACGTACAGCCACTAGTAGGGCTGTCAGAAGGAGCAGAGAAAGGTGTAGTGAAGCAGCAGGGCTTTCTGGAAGCAATAGCAAGTAAGTATCAAATGATGCACAAACGTACGGGCACGGCTAAATAAACCATTACAGAGATAACGGCGCAGAAGACAGCCAGTGAGTTCGAGAAGTAGAGGAAAATGTCTGGACAATGAATATTGTGCGACTTCGGCACAAACCGCATTTACGTACAGTATTGAGCTGACGACGCAAAGCAGTGACAAGTGCCACGCCTCAAATCTGAATGTGCGCTTAGGCCTATTCAGAAAGCCAAACAAATGCTATCGGGTAAGATGCGATACGAAGGTTACACAAAAAATGGGGCCTCCCGACCGCAGCGAATAGCGCGGTCGTATATCACGCGAGAGATTCTGAGTTCAATCTCCGAGCAGCCCATTTTGCTGTCAAAGAAGTTACTCAAAAATAGGTGCAATTGGCAAGCGGAGACGGACAGGCAACACAATCTTGTCATTAGTTGCTACGGTGTGAGCAGACCTTAAGCGGGAGCGAAAACCCAGGGAACGGACGCTAAGGAATCAGAACGGCGCCAAAATACACAGGCGTAAAACACTCTACACATGAGCGTCTTTCAGTATTCGCACAATGGAATTGATTTCTCCAAAGCCGTGACATTTTCAGGTTTGCCACTTTTAGTGTAGAATGCCTGCGTATAATGAATTATTCTGCAAGTTATCTACATGGGTGATTTGTTTAAGTCAGCAAATCTTCACTAAATACCACCGACGGTGAATACTTTGCCTAATGTAATAAGACATCACGAATTGCGGAAAAAGGTTAATCACTTACAATGAACGGAACTTGCAGATGTTTTTGCAGCCGAAATACTTCGTTGAACTTTCTAGAAACTACGGGGCCCTTGTGGAGGCGAACTATATGGAGGTGCCACTCCTGTACATAATTTTTGCTATTTATATCTGCTTGACGGCTCGGATACCGAAACGTGCTCACGTACCTGAATAATTTCTATTACGAGTAAAAATCGCGGAAGCAGCATTCATTATTGCCGGATAAATCGTGCAAGTTTGTTGTTTAACAGCAGACCGCTCCATTATAACTTGCGAAATATGCCACGACGACCATGGCGTTGAGCATAGCGGACAGCTGAACGAACCTAGCGGACGCGCACGATATGCAGCTAGGGGTAGGCGATGCCTAATCAGCTGGCAGGAGCGCGCCCATCCATCTCTACCGGGAACAGTTCCAAATTAGACGACATGAAGAGTTTTTACACTGTCTCGGCGTTCAAAACCGTGATCTGCAGTAAATGATCACAAATATTTTGAGTTTGTGGCTGTGCACATCGCGGTCCGAATTTTAAGAAGGGTCGGTCCATTCCAACCTGGCTACAGAAACAAGTACGCTTCTGCAGGTTATTTGTACTTTCACAACGCATTTGTTCGCCTTCCGGAATCGGTCATGGACCATGAATTCCACTTCAAGAATTAAAAAAGGGTGTCTCATAACACCACGCTCTGTTTTAGTCATGCGGTAGTTATACGAACTGCACTCCTGCGGTAAAGTAACTAGAACCTCCATTTTTTATCCAAGTCAGCGAATAGGACGCTTTTGTGTGCGCAGCTAACGTTATTCCCATGTATCGGAAACCGAAATTGCCTGGAGTACTGCAGCACCTATTAAGCGGCGGAAGTCGAGTTGGGTGGAAAGGGTTGGGAAGGACCAACTGCGCACTCATAGATTTGTTGGCGCCAAATTAACGGACATGTATCGCGCACGCGGATGGACCAACTGAGGGTCTCGCGAGCTAGGCCCTCTCAGAGGGCCACGAATTCTAGGGCGGGAACCTGGTATTTCGCCGTCCAGTATTGCAGGTTTCATTTCCTGTTTCGGGTAGAATCGTCGGATTTGTGCGTTGGATGGAGCACTGTCCTCATACTTCCCCACATTCAAGCCTGAGAGACCATGCACCAGAGTTTTGACTATGGAACCCTTGAAAGATTACCACAACCGGAATTGAATTATTGGTGGCTACTAAATTACGGCTTCTACAAAATTCTGGAGCATAAATCACCCATTTTTTCTGCTGACTTTTTGGTGGTAAGAGTGCGCAGTTTGGCTCAGTATGGTGGTTTAACCTTCGTCAATTTGGCGCGTGTCTGATAGGCCCCTGATATTGAGCCCACTGCCCCACACCAAATCCGAATAGCTCAAAAAGTGATCCAAACCCAAGATGAGATGACTTATCATTGTGTTCTTCTTCTAACATTGTGCAGCGCTAAGGCGATTATTATAGGTGTGTTCCTCATACTGTGAACCACAGTGATCAAACCAAAAACCTCACGCACAGTATATTATGACAGTTCCTGTACCGTGCACAGCGGTGTGCAAACATAAACGCTCCGAATAGTTTTTTTGCAAATTCAAAAACCAGCTGCATTGGTACGCCGTTTTTAGTAACCTGCATTCTTTCAGTCTATAGCTCGTTTTTCTCCTCCAATGTCCAAGGAACTGAATTCAAAACAAAAGCTTCCAAATAAAAGCTTTTTTAAGGTACGCCATTTCTCAAGGCAGAACCACCAGTCAATTAACTATACAAATTCTCGGGCAGTTGCATGCACTGCCGATACTCACCGCGTTTATACGAATTTACGGTCACCTAGTTAAAAGTCGGACCGGAGCAAGAGGGTTACGTTGCATGGTTTGTTTAGCTTACTGTTAAAGGCCACACTAAGTGTGAGGTTACTGAAAACTTTTTGATGACCCAACACCGGTTACATTCTTCCTCGAACTCAAGTGACCTATGAAGTTTTGGGTTTTCATCACTTTTGCTGTGCAATTTAACACCGGATTGCACGTCAGCAGCAAATCACACATTTCCAAGTTCAAATGATTTTAACGGAAAAATCTGCGTTATCTCAGTCTCCTGTGCATAATAGATTTAGTGAAGACACACCTGAGTTTTCCTTGGCTCCCGTTTACCCTGCAAATGTGTATGCGTCGCATCTCATTTAGGTTATTTAGTTATGTACACGTGGCAGGAGGATGGACAGCAAGTATGCCAATCAACTTGGAAACGGTGCGTGACAAAAGCTCAAAGTGACTATGGGCGTAGTCTATCCCAACGTACCGACACCTGCGGTACGAAGGCAAGCATATGAAACCCCACGGTAGTTAGCGAGTCAAAGTTGCAAGCGATAGTTTTGGTTTTTCTGTTTAGGTACGGACCATGACTCTTTGAGTTCGGGAGCATCGAAAAATACCCGTCAAATTAGATTCATCACAAGAAGTAGGTGGTAACTAGACTAATATTGCGGATAAGATTAAAAAGGGTGGGAACATAAAGTACAACGCTGACCGGCCTACAAAGGCATTATAGTCAGTGAGTTCACAAATGTTATGTACGCTGCGCACATAAGAGCGCGCTGTAGAGCGCGAATCGATAGAAGAAGCCATACTAGATAAGGCTGACCAAGGTACGGCAGTAGCTGGTTTAACCGACACGGCAGCTGGTTTCGCTCTTTGTGGCATTACTGGAGGTGAAGGCCTGAAACCTGAGAAGTCAGGCGCTCGGAGATGCGCTGGTTTATGTTAAGTCGTTCAGTCCTGCGAAACGTTTCGTAAGTCCACATAATCGCATTGGATTGCTTGGAGGGCACCCTCGTGTAACCGCGGTTTTTGGATTCCGCCAGTGCGCTTAAAATCACGGGCTTGGTTTGCCACATACTCCGGAACGAACAGGCCGCGACAGGAGGGCAGGCGTCGATAAGGCGGGGGCTATGTAGTTGGCCTCTAACCGATTTGGTCTTCACGGTGGAGGACGTTCGTCAACTCTTGCACAAGATCTACCCGTTCTGCGCATTGGGGCCCGACGAAGTCCACCCAAGGATCCTGAAGGAAACGTCGTACACACTGGCAAATCATTTCTACCTGGTGCTTCGTCAGTCGCTTGACAAAGACGATCTTCCCTCTGTTTGGAAGGAAGCGATCATTACACCAATCTACAAAACTGGTGACGGACTATCGCCTGACAGCTACAGGCCTATGAGCCTCACTAGCGTGCCATGCAAGGTGATGGAAAGCATTCTGAAGCGAGCCATCCTAGACCACCTTACTTCCAACAACTTGATATCCCCAGTTCAACACGGATTTCTCCCAAACCGTTCTTGCGTGACGAACATGCTCGTATTTATGGACAGCTTAACCCAAGCCAGGGACGAGGGACTCATATCAGGCACATATTTTCAGACTTCTGAAAAGCATTCGATCGAGTTCCACAAGTCCCGCTGCTCCACAAACTCGAGTCTTACGGGGTTCAAGGGAAAATCCTACTCCGGCTCAAGGCGTTCCCATCAGACAAAACATTCCGAGTGAAAGTAGCCTCGACCT
>SJOL01007113.1:238246-278683 GCA_004794785.1 Opisthorchis felineus
TTCAGTCAGCTCCGAGAATTATTTCAACAACAGTAAAAGCAGTTTGAAGAAGCACAACTGAAGCTAATTGAATCACTGACTCAGAGACAGCATATCCAGGCACCAGCAGCCAGTACCAGTGAGTCTTCTGTTTCTACAGCTGATACAACCGCGGCCTCAATCACGGAGTTCACATTCGACCCTCTTTCTGGTCACACCTTTGACTAATGGTTCAAGCGGTACGAAAACTTGTTCAAAACTGATTGTTCTAAGCTCGATGTCAGATGGAAAGTCAAATTATTGCTGCAAAAACTCGGCACACCGGAGCACGAACGGTATACAAACTTCACTTTCCCCGCGACCTCAACTTTGGTGAAACAGTCAGAACAATGTCCCAGATTGTCAGCGATCAGATATCCCTGTTCGATATCCGTTACCAATGCCTCAAGCTGGTCAAGAAAGATTATGATGATTTCGTCACGTTTGGTAGTGTTTTTGATCGGGAATGCGAGCGTTTCAAGCTCAGCTCAGTGACGTAAAACCAGTTGAAGCACCTCATTTTTCTATCCGGTCTCCAGTCGTCTCCAGATACAGATATCAGAACCCGGCTGCTTCACAGAATTGAATGGGATGCTGAAATGACGTTGCAGAACCTCACCACCGAATGCCGACGCCTCAGTAGCCTGAAGCACGGCACGGCCATGATCGGTCGGTCATCTGCTAATTCAAGCAGCTGTGTACCTGTGTACACGCAATCAACTCCAGCGTCCCAAAGAAATCTGACAACAAGCCCGGTCGAAAACAGAGCAAGCCTCCCACGATTTGCTGGCTTTATGGTCAATGACGTTTCACTCGTTATTGCCGGTTTAGGCGCCATAAATGTTCCAGGTGCAATCGTCGTTGCCACAAAGAAGATTTGTATCGATCTCAGGTGCCGCCACCAGCAAACCACCATGCAACTCACAACTCGCTGCCCAACTCTGTGTACGCGACATCCAAAGTTGCTTACCGGAGGAAGTTTGTGGCTCTCCATAGTCTGTCTGCTTAGCTGCCTTTAATGTCCGAACACTGAAGCGAGCAGGCTAACAAACGGTTCTTGTTCGTACGCTGGATTCCGTCTGTGTTGATGCATGCTGTCTGCCAGAAACAAGGATCCAGGACGCAAGTACTATGATTGGACTATCTCCCCCTTGCTCTTTCCCCATTTCAGGCTGTGCACCTCTGACGACGCGAAGGTCGATGGCTCAGTGGCTAGAAAGCGAGTTTACTGCCCGGAAGGTCCGTGGTTCGAACCCGACCACTGCCTCTCGACTTCCCCTGTCTAGGCTTGGGCAACCTGGCAGTACCCCAGCCCTCGTGCTTCCTTCTGGTTGCATGGCAGTTAGGCACCGAAAGGGTGTTACACCTGAACGCACCCCATGGACTGTAGCTCTGAATCTGTTAGAGGCAATTTCTATGACGCTCTAGGTGTTCTTTTGCAACGGGCTAAGAGCTCAAAAATATGTTTTCTGTTGACCTGAACACTCAAGTAGGTAGACTTGCGTTGGTGGTTTCTAGTTGGGTGGTGGTCTTGGGTTGGGCACGAGACGCACGGACAGCGGAGAACGCCTACTGCAGACGTGTGTTTCATTGTAGTAGCAACTTCCGGAACAGCGGAAATCGCTTGACAGCGTGGTGCCCACCAAACAACCAGCTGCGAATCCAATTAGATCACACCGCCCTCAGTTACGGGTGGCGAGGGCCGATCATTGCCTGCTGCTCCTTTTGGAATACCCGCGTGGACTTCGACCACGCACTTGGTCGCCGCTGCTTTTCACTGCGCTTTTGAAGTCTGCGCTAATAGCACACACCTCACTTAGCCACACAGAAGCTCGTGGATCCAGAAATCAGACAAACCTATCATAACCAGCTCCTCTAATGCTTGCCTGCTTATCCATTGTCGGATATTAACGGTCACTGTAGACAGATATCCAAAGTGCAACTCATTGCCAGAAATCCGACCCGCGGTACAACCCTGCGAATCTCATCTAAGCGCTGGATGAAAAGCCCATCATCCGACACCAGGTGAAACTGATTATCCGTGCTGAGTGGGATGCGTAGTGCATCCGAAAAGCCGAGGAACTGGAAGATGCGAAAAATGCTGGAAATGTCTGCAGGTTGTCCCACGTGATTCGGTCGGCTGGTTCTCGGAAGCCTCTTGTCAGCGAAACCATCAGGGACAAGAATGGCTCTCCGGTACCCAGCAAAGGAGGACGTTTTGAGCGTCAGGCACAATACATCGAAAAACAATTCAGTTGACCATCTGCTACCTCCAATCCCGACTACCGGCCTTAATCAGAAAGGTGGACTGTGAACATGGAGCGCCCTTCAGCCTCAGAAGTGTCCGAGTGTATATCTCTACTCAAGTGTCTTGCTCCTGGTCCTGACAACCTTCCACCTGCTCTGTTCAAGGGCAGCGGTCAATTCCTCAGACAGTGTCTATTTAGCCTGTTTGCGTCCATCTGGGAGCAACAAACCGTCATAAACAACTGGAGTGAGTCGATAATAAACCATCTTCAAAAGGGTCCTCGCAGTGAATGTATTATATTAACCAAAGAGGTATCATTTTGATCCGCGTTGTAGCAAAGCTCCTGACGTCGCTGATTCCCCATTGTCTTATGGCGGCGGCGAAACCTTGATGGGCAAACATCAAGTGGGGTTTCGGTCGGGTGCTGCTTCGACCACATCTTCCCACCCCATCAGGTTTTGAGCAGTGCCATATGTATAGACTACTGTTAACCACACTCACTCAACAGGGCATACTCTAGAAATTCGTGAACACAATCTGATCTCTAAATTCACCTTATTAGGGACTTGTGAGATTGCAGGGTGATCTCTAAAAAAGCTGAAGCTAAGCTCTAAAAGCTCACCTATGGAAAGTGGTGTCTGACTTGAATGTCCACGAGTGTTCAACTTCATCATTGATGAAATAGTGGAGCGAAAGCTGGGTCTTCAAAATCCCGGTGTTCAAGTCGTTGCTGGTGCGAACATTGTCTGTCTGGGGCACGAAGATGACGTTACCCTCATCTTTGAAGAGGAAGCACAAGCAGTCGGCCGCTTTGTCAGCTGTAAACCATGTGCCAAGGGTACGTTGTTTCCAGATGCTACACTTTTCATTCCGAAAAAATGAGAGTGTGTGAGATACAGCCAAGTATTGGAGTCGATGGCTTATTCAGTTAGTTCGAGAACTGGTCAGCTACACATTAATGTGCACAGCTTTGATGCACGAGTGCCATTAACTGTGCGATTTAGCCATGTCTACTAGTGTCATTAACCTTTGATGAGTTGAATCCCGAAGTCCCCATCCAGAGAGGCAGCAGTTGTCCACCCAACTGAGTTTGCTGGTTAATGTTTCCATACTTCCTTGCCATCTCTCGGTCGTTTCCAGTCAGCACAGGGATGGGCGAAAACAGCTGTGTGAGGCAGACGATCTTCTTGCATCCGGAGTACATGTCCTAATCAGCATAACATGTGAAGCGTGAGTAATTCACCCATCGCGGGAGAGTTCCTTCTCCCTAGGTCCTCAACATTACTAATTCGAGGTTCCCATCACACCCGACCGATGGTCAAACACTGACATCTTTCGTATATCCTCTGCGCATAGAGGCCACGTCTCTGATCCGTTAAGCAGTATGTATCGCAGTGCCGCAGTATAAACTCTGCCGTTGACAAACGAATTGACGTCGTGCCGGGGCTATAGGTGTCGGGGGTAGGTAAAAGGTGCCCTGGTCTTGAGAAGTAGTCTCATTTCCAGCCAGTCCATCGGAACTTGTACAATTAACCAGGAGAACAACTTTATCTACCACCTCCATTGGCTCGTCTGCAAGCATGAGGCTTGGGTTTGATCCCACCCAGTCTTTAGGCGGCAAGTTACACCTTGCTTGTGTGAAGCTCATGCCAGATCATGTGGCAGAATTATTTAGGTTATTTAATATTTGCATTTCTGAAGCACTCATAAGCTCCGCCTTATCAGCTGACCACCGTCACATCATATTTCGGCGTGCGCCTTGCACATTCAAAGTGAAAAGCCATGCTTCAGAGACTGCAGTGGACATTCCCTTTCCAATTCAAAGAGATGCACCGGAGTCTGCTGAGAATTCTGCATACTTCGGTGGTTGTATCAGCTCTGATGGAATTGTGTCTGATGAAGTTGGTGCACGGATCTCAAAGGCCCAAATACGTTTGTTGATTTGCGTCACTTGTGGTATCAATAAGGCGTTAAAAGGGTCTCAAGGGTCATGTGTATCAGGCTACAGTAAGAGCTGCATTGTTGTACGGTTGCGAGACATAGCTTCTTTGGACTGGTGATACCGGGCTCCAGGTTTTTTACCACCAATATCTCGGAAGCATTGCTGGTGTCGGATGGCATCAACGAATTCGTAAGGAGGTAATTGTAAAACGAATACTTGGTTGTGCAGCAGGTACTTCAGTCGCGGTAGACATCCCGCACCATCAACTGCGGTGGCTTGGTCATGTGGTGCGCATGCCGCAACATCTACCGAGACGGGTGTCGTTTTATGTCCCTCGTTTAGAATGGCGCAAACTGCGAGGTGGACAGTGCTTTTGGCTTGGACGAAGGGTTTGAAAGGGATTACGAAGAGTTTAGGTGTTGTTGGTGTGATCCACCTTCCAGTATGTCGCCGTAACCCCCATGCGCTTGACTGGATGTTTGAAAAAGTATGGCATCTAACGGATGTTAATGGTGTTCGTGGTGCTAGTTTCTTTCCCGGTTGTCTGATTAAATAAGCTTTGGTTGGATGGTAGTGAAGTATCACTGTCAGTATTGATGTTTCTGTCTCTGCTGATGAGCATAATCATGATCACTATGCAACACCCGTCTCTGCAGCCTACGGTTGTCTGGTTCTTTTAATATCAATGTACGGCAGTGAAGCATCGGTGTTGAACACTGATGTCATGCTGTCGATGATGATGATGATGATGATGAATAATATCAATGCAGCTGGACGCGGCAAACGGTGCCTGTCCGTTGTATCAGCGTATACCCTGAAATGTTTCAGTTCTACAGCTGAGAAAACTAGCCAGAGACTACGATGGCAATCGCGTCACCCTCAAACGCCGGATATTCAAGGGCTTAAAGTGAGCGCTAGTTGACTGCGAAAGCTAAGATGATGAAGAAGGTTTTGAATACAGGAAGTAGCCGCACCCTGTTTAAGCTGAGTAGAAAAACTGACCAAAAGAAGACGGCTGTCAATCTTCGAGAACGCCGCTGGAACATGCGGAGTCATCATGTCATCAGCCTAGTAGCCTTAGCGTCCACTATGCTTGCTAGCTTACCTTGCGCTGGTTCACAAATAACTTGGGCCGAGGGTACACTGACAATATTTTCGCTTCGTTTTTATCTCTTCTTTCGACTCGGTCGGCTGTCAGCAACCGAGACAGGGACTGGCGATTAGAGGTGTCTCTTCCAATTTTTACCACATTTTGGTGCGTACATGTACACGGAAATCTTCAGCCCGAGCTTACCACGTCCACCGGTGTAAGACGAGACTACCCTTTCTAACCATTCGTGTTCAACCTTGCTGTTGATATGCTGCTTGAAACGTAAGTGGCTTCCTGGGGGATGAAAATGTTGATGGAGCGTTTGTTATCTAGAATTGAATGCGCGGATGACACGTCCTCGCCGGAGATGCAAGTTGTCTTAAATAATCTATGTAATTTGCCTCATGGTTTGGCATACACTTCACTTTTGCAATGTGTAAGGTGCTGCTTGAGGCTGGTTGGAGTCAGTATCAAACCACATGCTTTCATACCGACCAATCGACGTGGTGGATAAATTTATGTAGTTGCTGAACAGGTCCATGTGGACTGGCGGTAGACGGGATGGCTCGAGTCTGGAGCCGAGTTTTTGCTCTTTTTCTACCAGCCCTGGGTTGAGTAGAAACGATTGAAAGGCGGATAATGTGAGGTGTGGAACCATAATCAGTAAGCTAAGTCGGGTCTACACCTGCTGCCTCCATGGACGGGAATCCTAGGACTCGACTCGTTAATGGTAAATGACACTGGCAAGGATGACTTGATCACGCAGTCAGTGGCAGTCCTGTGCGGAGATCATCGCCTTCAGTCCATGACTGTCATTTTCCACTAGGTAACTTGAACGACTCAAGTTGAATAACCGATTAGTATATCGCCTTCCGTAGCTATTCCTTCGCTGATTTTCCACTGTCGGACGAGCAAAATTGCCGTGCGTACCCTTCATACATGTTTTACAGCCGACCAACTGAACGGAACTGCAGAGTGGATTATTGTCACTAATCTGGACCGGGGTAGCCCAGTAGTCAACACCGTAGACTTCGGTTTCTATAACGCGGTCTTGAGCCATGGTGTAGAGGTCTTCGAATTGGCTTCTGGCTCCCATTTTGAAATGTTGTGCGGATGTCATTTCATTAAGTAAGACGCTTAATATGCCTTTCCTTACCGCACTGTCCTCCTATTCGCGTCTCTGACTTACGTTGTTCTTCCTTTTAGTCGGCTGAATTGGAGGTCGGTACCTTGTAGTGTGTCCGTATTTGTTTTTATCGCACCGGATCAATATGTACGGCTGTAAACTTTTTCTGTGCAGCAGACAATCCACCTTTTCCCATCCGCACATTCGTGCTTTATGTTCCAACATGGCAAACAAAACCCTTCTGGCGAAACTGCGGCGACAAACTGGTTACACATTTGCAGCGTGCAAGGAAGCATTGTTAAAGCACGATAATGATTTGAACAAGGCATCAGCTTGGCTCACCGAGGAAGCAGTCCGAAGGGGGTGGGATAAAGCTGGAAAGCTATCTGGGCGTACATTGTCTCAAGGACTTCTCGGGCTCCAGTTTTCACGAACTCATGCCGTTGTGGTGGAAGTTAACTGTGAGACTGATTTCGTTGCTCGAAACGAGCAGTTCCAGAATTTTGTAGCCATGGCCACAGAGATGGTAATGAGAGAATTTGCTGTAAGTCTGCTCCTGAAGGTTTTTTACCTTATAATTCGTTAGTTTGTTGCTTCTGTTATAGAGTCGTTTTATCTCGCCTCATATTGTGTCATGGCTTTGGGCTAAGTAACTTGCGCTGACAAAACTACGCGTCAGCAGGTATTGGCGGGTAACTGAGCAGGTGGATCCAAAGAACATGAACATGAATAGGCTAGCTATGGTCCGCTGTTACAACCAATATTCTAATCTTTGTGCCCAAAACCCTGAGTAGGCGTTCTGTTTTAAAGATCCAGATCACAACCCTGATGCATTCCTAAATTACTGTATCACAACGAAACACCGGTACCCTCAACTTTGCCAAGTACGCCATCATCATCAACATCAAAGACAGCAACATCAGTGTTGACACTGATGCTTCACTGCCGCTGACAATGGTTGATCAGCGTGAGTCCCCGAACAGCATTCCCGAAACAAATATTTGCCACTGTCACTATTTCCGAAAACCACACCTGTTTTACGTTTCTTGAAAGTGCCTGCCGCTATGTTCGCTGACTGGCTATGTAGCTTCGTGTTTGGATATCCCGGTCTCACCATCCAATCTTTTGTAGTGACAAATAGAACCACAAACTGACCGTGAGTTCTCAAGTACAATCAGGCGTAATAACAACATTCTCCAGGAGTTACGTTAGGAACACTTAGATCTGCGTATCTTACTCGTCATAATTTAACCAAAGTAATATCGCTGCCTCTAATATTGTCTGTTGGAGGTGAGCCAGTTCGACGCATGTCGCCTCTCGCCAGTCCTAATGGTTTACACATGAGTTCTTGCACTTAACTGCTTTTGTCCCCTAACAGGTAGTCATCGACCATACTATTACGAAGTACTGCCCTCGAGTGTCATTCAAATTGTATAGGTAGCGAGGTTCTTGCCGAAATAAATCCATTGACAAGGATTTCTCGACATAACTTCTGACTCTACTGACCGAAGTGGAAAAGACAAATTTACCTCGTCAGAATAGCTGTCTTCAAGTTTGGCATTGTCAGATGTGAAGTTTTTCCCGAACTTAAGTTGGCTTTGTCGACACGGAGCGTGACATCTACGACCCACCTAAACATAGCCAAAACATTAGTATATACATGAAGACGAGTTTTACTGCAATACAGAAACCTTAATCGATATTTCTTCACTTTTCTACTATACTGAATTTTGTATCATGGCAGACAGTATGTACTTCGAAAGTACCATCTTGGAGGTGCAACGAATCAAACCGTCATATTCCCTAATCGGTCGTTCTAATCCAGGCCTCTTATCCGTAATCGCTAAAAACCAGCATCTGGTGTACGTGAGTGGTTCTCTGCTTAACACCGCAGTGACAGCCACCAATTTACTGATCTTATCTCTTTCAATCTTGTTCAAATTCTGTAAGGAGTTTTCGCTGCCCTTAAAATGTCCTTGTGAACACCTGATCTGACGCTAATATATTCTTATAATTATGGTCACTTTTTCACAGTATTTATAATGCTCACCACCCTTATGCACTAACGTGATTTTAAAACAGCGTTTCTGATGTACAGTATTTCAGGTGCATTTGCACAGCTTCGCCGCGGTTATTCGTCATAATGACCACACCTCGAACAATATCGAATTTTGTGGAATTTCGCAAATGTACTAGAAACCCAGTAGACTTTTGTACTAAAAAAACCTATTTTAGTTGAAGTTGTGTCCGATTATTCTGTTCATAAAATGCGCATCGGAAAAACATCATTCTAATGTGTCATTTCGGCGCATAGGTGTCACACTACCAGGTTTTCAGCTGAGTGAAGGTCAGCTGATCGGTAAGAGGTTTTTCATCATATGTTGCCTAAATCGGTCACCTGGCCTCTGGCCGCCGTTTGTAGGCAGAAATACTATTATACCCACCCTTTCACGCGAATCAGCTGCTGTAAAGTAAATAGAACTTCAGTTTTGTGTCCACACGGGGAGTTTGATCGATGTTGGCCGCGTCCTTACTTGACTAAGGGCTCTACTGTAGTTTAGTTACGCTTGTCAGCATGTACTTTCCGATTATGGTCCACGTGGTACACCAAAGCAGATCTTGGCCGTAGCCCAGGCTACTAAACCCTCCCTCATCTTGCAGCTTAACGTTTCGGCTCCCGAGTCAGTTTTTTCTCGAACTTTTGATTTCAAACACTTTTCTACTCTTTTCAAACAATCTTTTCTAGCGCCAACCATCGTAAACTCCAGATTTTGCCTGGAAAAAGGCCTATGTTTTGTCGGATACCGTCTATTAGTTGACGATGAAGGGCAATTATTTTTCGCACTTTATGCAAGAATTTTGTTACAAAAATGATGCAACGTGGGCTTCATAGAGCCATTTTGTTCAGACATACACATCAGAATGATTTTTCAAGTTGTAGGCTTGACCAGATGGACGTAAACCGGTTCTCCATAGTAAAGCAGCCACAACACCGTCGATATTTGTTCGCAGCCACCACTCACGTTTGTCACTTTGGTTGTGATTCTCAGACCTCGTTCCCTTGTTTTCATCGCAGCCCTCAGGATTCAGATTCTGAAGCAAATCAGCCAACACCCCACTCTAGCGCGCGCCGTTAATACGTTGCCTATACGCATTTTCTGCGTTTCCAAAACTCTAATCCAAGATCCAATTAAAGTAATCGGAATTGCGGCACCTTTGCTTCCTAGGTGCTACTTCCTATGAACTTCAGGCGATCCTGCAGTTGTTGCAGCAAGTAAAGCCGGCGTTTGAATCGCTCTCAGCTCACTAACCGAAACTTCCTTACTTGCTTGGATCCGCGCAAATAACCGCCCGTGCGCTGTTCGTTTGTCATTTCTCGCACTAGCTTGAACAATACCCGTTTTTTGTCTGTAGTTTCTGTACCAACCAGCTGCAGGTCTACTTTGAGAGGCACCTTTTTTCGGGAGCTAACCACTTACCTAATAGGTGGAGTTCAGTTTCTGTCCTAGTCACCGGTAATGATAGTGCATCAGTAGGGTGCCTTAGTTCATCAGAGGCGCGATTCGGCTTGCAATCAAGGTGTAATGACATTGGTACTCGTTTTTTGAAGCTATTTATTCATCACCAGCTATCCCTCGGTGGTACGTAGTTCAGATGCAGTAAACGATGTTGCGCTAATTAACCACCATGGAGCTCGATTGACCATGCAACCATTAACTACCGATGACGAGGCTTTATTCTTAAGTGTCGGTCTTTCTGAATCACTCACGTCCATTTGGATTATAATCTCGTCCAGTTTAAACTTTCGATAAGTTTCCCAGAGAGGCCTTTGAAAAACTCTCTGTTTAGGCGTAGAAATACTTCGTAACTCACAAGTTAAACCATCTTATCAAATTAGACTTCAAAGCTTTTAATGCCGCGCCCTCGGGACACGCCAATCGTAACTGGGACGAGATATGCACTGCCATTCCCACGGCAAGTAAATCGGGGAGCGGCTTTTCAGACTGGTCACTCGCTTCTCGGTTCGAGGCTTTTCTTTCGGATGTTGAGCATAATTCAAAGGTGTGTTAGAAGTCACCTCGAGCATCGTTCACGTACGAATGGAGAGATCTGGTGGAATCTAGAATATGGCCTTGATACCAGAACGGAGCCCATCATGGTTTGCCACGAATTTCCAAGAGTACAAGCTTAGGATGTCCACAAATGGAAAGAAGAACGTGGAGTGAGAAAATGAATGAGGTCATTCAGTTAAAGTCATGAATAACAAAATCAGCAAGCCTTTCCCTCATTCACAAGAGGCAGGTGTACCCCAGGTTAACAAACGCTGTTCTAAGGCCTAAATTAACTGGAAACGACAAAAGGTAGCAAAATTTAAACATCGTCCAATGATTTATAACGATAGTGGAATTAGACGACTCTATGGGAAGGTACACAGTAATCCGGGTGGAACGATCCTTTGAAGCATATACTGGGCTTGTGATATGTGCCAGGAATTTGGCTAAAATCCTCACACGAACGCTCAACCACTGCCACTTACATGCTAGTAGTTGATACCCTATATTCATCCTGATAAATTGTGTATATATACCACCCGTTCCGTACTTTAGAAGATCAGTCAACATGGCTTCCACGCCCGGTAGTTCAGACGGATGCACACCGTGTGGGTAGGGTCTGTTGCTAAAACATTGTCTGAAGTACAAGAGTGTAGTCGTAACGAGAACGTGCACAGTAATCTGGGCTGGCTCGATCGGCTAAAGCTTATAACGCACCCACGTACGTCCGCTCCGCGGACACAGTTCAAAAGTACACTTGTATGATAAGTTAACTGCGTGCCTCCACTGAAGGACTCAGATAGAGTACATGGCGAGATATCCGCTGAACTATACATGTGAAGGTGTAATTCATCTTCACATGGTTGCCAGTGGTTCAACAGTCTATGTGACCTTTTTGGCGAATAATGTTGTGGGAAGTCCCGGGAGGTGACCTTAGAAAGGACGACAATCGAAACTTTTCACGCTTTAGCTTGCCTCATACAACTGACAGCTCTGGTAATCCATTTCCGGGATTGCTTTCAAACATTGATAACATTGTGCTCTGTTAGGTAGCTACTTTGTCAAGAGCTCGTCATCGTTTTTCGCTACCATTGCTACTCCGGGTACATGCTACTAAGGACTGGATCCAGTGTATTTCCTTCCCCATAACCCTAAGTACCGCGACTTGGTTCTAGAGACAGCTCTTCGGAACGGAGCAGGTTTTGTTAGCCTCCACCTGGGTGCGTACGCCTTTGTTTCACCAATCAGACTGTAACATATCAAGCCGAATCGGTTTTTTATAAGCTAGCTTTGGAAGGAAAGCCTGTTGGTGGAATGCCAGTCGGTTTACACACCTTTCTGTTTTTGTTATTCTGTGTAGGAGAACAATGGAAAATCCAAATGGAATTCTGATGAACTGATGGCATTAACCATTCCTAACTCAGGGGGTACGGTAAGTGACAACATTGCAGTCGCTATCGGAGCAGTTGGCGAAAACATGGCTATCAGGCGCGCCGTTGGGCTTCGCACGTCGGACATACCAGATTGCACCAGTCGTCTTGCCTCCTACATTCACATTAGTACTGCTGGTATCCGTCCGGGTATTCGAGACGTAAAGTTCGGGAAATATGCCGCCGTTGTACGCTATCGTCCGGCAGGCAATCAAGTAGGTGAATCGTTTTGCACAGATGTCGAACCTCATGCAAATCTACTGCGTTTTTATCGAACTTTTGCAACAAATTTGTGGTAACTTCAGGAGGCTTCTGAACTTGTTGACTATGCGTTCTCACATTCACCCGTGTTTCCTTTACGTGTAGGTATAGTGTAAGATGCTCAAGGTATGTATATGTTCACGTATGATTACTCACAGAACTCTTCTGAAAGCCTCACTCCTTACCCAAGGACAGTTTAGTCAGTTCGGTTGTCTCATTGAGGAGTTTTACTGTACTGTGGATATTGTGTCCTTGAATCCTCCAAAAGGTTGCCTATTTAGTGCGCACTGCTAATCACGCCCAGTGAGGATGGAAAATGGCGAATTCAGGACACGTTTTTCTGATCTCTTCCTGGGATTATCATGGGTCGAAACATTATAAAACTAAAACCCTACCATACAAACAAAGCAGTAAACAGAGGGATGTCTCTGAATAGATGCCTTAATATTTTCTTGAATGAAACTGTTCACAAGCTTTCTGAAAACTCTCCGATGGCCCGCGACCGGTTTCGTTTTTCTTGGGTCTCATCAGGTAGGCCCCTTATGTTTTCAACAACCTTGTGAGTAGTTTCGTTTATGAAAATATACTGCGATATCTCGAATAACGTACCAACTCGAACGTGAGGCGGCCTCTATACAGCACATTTAGTTGATGTGCATCATAAACAAGAGATTCAACTGGGATTCGAACAAACATCCCGTTAAAACCAATCTGTTTGCACATAGGTGTATTTCGCCAGAAACTTTAATGCTTACGTCAGACGCGAAACGAACACCGCATCAACTCAGCTGGAAATGTTCGACAAATTTCTTTCACGCACCAAGTTCGAATGGTCATAGCCTCGGCAGCTTCGAGATTACGTAATCTGACTCATCTGGGCCGGTTTTGTAGCATCTGATGCACGATCCGAAACTCAGTGTCCTGATTAACGACGTGTCGATTAAATGGGCTAAAATAGAACTCTAGATCCTGCCTCTGCCTCCCAGGGCAAGCCACTTTGGGTAGTGTTCTCTATTCCGCTCAGGCAAGTGCTCGGCCATACGTAAGTAGCATCACGTGCGCATTTGAATTAATAAGCAACCATCGAAGATATCAACACTGACAGTTTGTATTTCTCAGGCGCAGAAGAGATGAAGTTGGAGAGAAACATCGAAGTTTGGCCGCGTTTAACGTGGATCTTGCTGCTGCGGAAAAACTTCTGGTTAGCAGTTCAGTTATCGAGTCGCCCTTAAAGGGAAGCATTGGGAAAAGTTGTTTCAGTTCTATCGTTTCGGTTCCGCTCTGCGTATTAAGTGAAACAAACTAATGATAATGCTTCTAATACCACCCGATTCTCTTTCCAGCGTGCCATCGGAATATTTTTTGACATCTTGAAGCCAGACAGCGAACAAGTTTTCGTTCCTGTCGTAGAGAGACAGAACTACGAAAGTTGCCTTGCAGTACACGCATCTTTGGATAGAGCCATTAGTTCGTCTGGTCAGAGTACATCCAGAAAGAAGATCTGGTAGTTCACTTCCCCTTCTATGGTGAAATTGATAGCTATAGAAGAGGTATTGTGTGCAACGTTAGAGTTTTCCAGCTTGTCTGTTGGTGTGCACAGGATGGTCCTATGATCGACATTACTGTGTCCTATGAGTTCCACAAATTGAAATGTGTCGTGCAGACTGGAGCGAACTAACTGATGTCAGATAAGCTAGGAGAGCTCGACCAGCCACTGAGGAGAACTGGTCGTGGAAATGATCGGCCACATCGAAAGTCCTACTTTATTGGTTTTACGTAGTCCATACAAACATGGTACAAGTTTTTGAATATATAGGTAGATGTATAATTCCGATCTCTAAGTGTTTCAAGGTCAGTTTGAATTCAATCCGCTTGGTCTGGTCTTTTTGCACACTATCTCGTGAAAACTGCCTCCCTCGAGGAGCGCAATTAACTTCGATACGTAATCTCTTTTATTCACAACCGCAGTTCCTGCATTTTTGTCTGGTCTACTAATGACTAGGTCTTGGTTATTCTTTAGTCCTTTCAATGCATCAAGATGCTTACTTGCGATTAGCCTTTTGTGATCCATTTGATACGTTCTGTACTCGTGACGTAAGTGAACCACTGTGGCTTTGAAACGCCCAAGATCTTCGGCACTCTTTGGAACTAAGTCACGTGTCCGACCAACAAGGCTCTAGTTCGAACTGGTGCGGACAATATAATTTGTATCCAAGTGATGAAGCCGCAGTAAGTACTGAGCTTAGCTATACATCCGAAAATTTGTGGACATACCGTTCTGGTCAGTGCTGAAAGAAAGGTCTGATACAAGTGAGCTGAGCGAACTTGTTAAGGCCTCCAGTTTCTTTCTGGAACGACGACCGTAGGGTAGTTAGACATAATCCAGACATTAGTTCTTCTCCAAAAGAGGGAGTCTGTCGAGAAAGTGTCTTTGAAAACCGTCACAGTATAATTCCTCAGTTTTGGAACACACTGTGTCCAATCTCTTCGGCTGAATTGGCGCAGTGTTCGTTTCTCGTTTGGTCAGGCCATGTCTCCTAGATAATCCAGACAGTTAGTTGCGTTATATGACCCCTGTCCTGACTAACACGCTGATTTTCCTACCCTCATATCTGCTTTGCTGTGATTGGTTTACTTTTATGACATTTAATCCTATGTGTAATCTGTACGGGTCGGAAGGTAAATAGTTTAAAACAATACAGTAATCTAGTTGACTGCAGCGATGAGTGAGTGCGCTTGAACGAGCACAAACACAGCGATCGGTCGGATATCCGAGAAGGGCGGTTTTCAAATCCGTCCTGGGCCTAAAAGTGAATAGAATACGTACTCCGTTGGATGCATCCATCGATAACAGTATTTTACTCTCCATATTGCAGTATAGTACCACTACATGAATTCGTGACGTTCAGTGGACTACAGTATGCGGGTAGGCTTTACGGAAAGCGTCACACTGCTCTTTTTTTCTAGAAGTGCGATTTTTGTACACAAGTGTTCCGTAGAGTGATGCCAAGATCTCAATTTGTCGTGATCGAGAGATACCTGCGGTTCGATGATACGAATAGACGCTTAGTTAGTAAGCCAGTGGATCCGTTTCAAATCTGAGTTTTCCACCCCCAACTACCGAGCCACTTATTTGTCTCACTTCCGTTTGACTACTGACGAATTACTCAGACTCTTGAAGTGGCGCTTCACACTGAACAGATCGGATAAGTTTGGAACTGGTCGGCTGGTTGGATACTGGTCGACGCATATACCGTATACCATGTTCCTCCATCTATGTTCCTGCGAAACAGCAGTGAGGCCCTCTTTCCTTGCAAATTACATCATACCACGGTTGATGATGGGACTTATCAATAGTCTGTAGTTAAACTGCCGATAACTGCGACTCGGAACTTTTGGCAGAAAAATGGCAATTGTGAAAACAGCACACAAAATCCGCAAGGGCATCCCAGAGAGCAGAGAGCGCACAAACTTGGCAAGTACGAGGGCATTTTCATGTGTGACTCCGCCAATCAGGCGCTACTGTTTGCATTATCAAGCCAAGAAAAACAAGTGCCATTTTGTTGTTGATAATACACTAAAATCATTCAGTGAAAGTGAACAGTACGAAGAAGCTCTCAGTAACCTGCTTCTTTAACAGAACTAAACATTCTGTCGATATTGCGCACACCATCCTGAGGATCCATTCCTCTCGTTCGATCACCCACCAGTGGTCGTTGGCGGTGTAGTGAAACGTGCCGGATTTGCTGCGCTCATCGATGGGATCTGTGATTGACTGGCAACAGGTGGTGACATTAATCCTAATCAATTCATGATATCAAACAAATTGTTTGTACCCGTAAACGACCTTACCTTGGTTTAGTAAACCAAATCCCTCCGCAGACAAAATGAAAGAAACGCTTGAAAAAATGTGGCAGTGAGATAAGCTACTTATGGAAAACTTCAAACTGCGGAAATTTCTGCTCAAACGGATATGTCTCCGGATATCTTACTGTGTTCGGGAGTTATGCTTAGTCGGGTCAGATTGACCTGCTACGAATAGTTTGTGTACTTTTTTCCCGGAGTTCTAGTTCACTCTCCTAGCTGCTTGCCTTTTTGATATCCTCAGCATACACGTACTTTTAGGGACAACTGATAAGCTACTTTGTGGGATCAGAAGTGACCTGACTCGTCTCCAAATATCACCTTTCTCAGAGTATAGAACAAGTGGTTATGTTTGTTCTCCGCAGTGTAATCACTTGATTTTTCACACTAGTTGTGAGCACGTGGTGGTCATGTGACCAGCCCCCGTAACTTATACGCTCTGTCCGTTGGTTTTATAGTTTATACCTTGCTTACGGCTTTGACCGATTCTTATTTAAAAGCTAACTGTTGAGGTCCTTCTCACTTTAGCCGGCATCCCCAGCTTGGCAAGAACGTGCTTCACGGCTCGGTGAACAGCTCTGTCAGCACATTGTCGGTATGAATCCGCGACCAGGGTTGGAAATCACCGAACCAGCGGAAGACCCAGAAGAAGAACAATGCTTGCTCCTACAGCCATTCTTTCTCGATGAGAACATTAGAGTCGGTGAACATCTGACTCGAAATGATATGATTCTGGAAGATTTTATTCGTGTTGAATGTGGACAAGAGGATGAAACCCCTGAAATTTTGCAAAAACCAGAATCAGCACACACTGGATAGCCATTGTGGCTCATTTAGTCTCGCATCTCCCCACTTTTTCCTGCCGCATCTGAATGTGGCATGTTCTCTCAATTGTGTGGTGGCTGATCAGATTCCATCCAAAAAAGCTCGCTTTGAGTTGAACTCAGTTTCATTGCCCTTGAGCTCTTCGTTACAGAAACCATTTTGGGACAACCTTCCGAACGACTCCAACACATGTAAATATATTGAATAGTTACGAACCAGCTGTATTTTCCTTGAAAGCGTTTGTTTGTCCAACTGCCATTAACCTATTGATTATGTGACGTTGCGAATATAGTGAATCGAACTTTAAGTCTCAGCTGTCATTCGGCAACACACGTTGCGATGATTCAAATAATGCTTTGAACGCATATTCGTTTAGCTATCTGTTGAAACGTATACCAAGTGTTTATCTTGGGATTTGGGCTTGACAGTTCCTCGGACAAAAGAAGTACAGTGTTTCCCATTCCAAGTAAGCATCACTCGCTGAGAAGTAGCCCTAACTTGAGGATGGTGCTTCTTGACGAAGAACTACCGTGCAAGTACATAATAATCCATCTAGCTCGGTTTGGGACAATTAAGTGTTGACTTAAATAGGTAATCAGAAACATAGAGAAGATCCGTTGTCAACATCCTAATAAAAAAAGACTTCTTTCCAAGGATATACCCAAAAGCAAACCATAGCTCTTTTACAAGAAAAGCTTCAGCACAAGGTTTTGACACCTGAGGGAATGACCTGTCACCGTTTTGAGTTATAGAGACTCTTCGTGTAAGAGGTGAGAAATTTTCGCCACCGTTTTTCAAGCATCCTTTTGGGACGAAAAAGAAGTCTTATCGGAGGGGAACTCATACGGTGATAAAGAAGCTAACGAAACGCATCAAAACAGGATGAGCCGCCTGAATTAAATATAATTGCAAATGCCACTTGTCAGTAAGACTACGGCCGGGCGTGGGGTCTCTTGAAGCAGGTATGTGGTACCAGTCCAGAACCTTCTTGGCGTGGCAATTATCTGGACAGGCTCAACCACTTATCCGTCGGCGTAACTAACCAGTCCAGCGCCTTCGTTTGCTTCGAAAAGAGACTTACCGTACTGCCGACGTTACGAGCTTAGGGATGAAAATCAGTTGGTCCTGATTTCCATCCGATCACGTTATTCAAGGTCTCAGTTGACATTATCACTGAACTGGTGACTCCTTTGTTCAACCAGTATCTCGCTACTGGCTACTGGAGAGTGGCTAGCCTAATATCCATATCTGAAGAGGTTCTTCGGAGCATCATCATCATCGACAGCATGACATCAGTGTTCAACACCGATGCTTCGCTGCCGTAAAACCATGGTTTATTTAAAAGCCTTATTGTGAAGAAAAGAATAAAGGTGGACGGGGGTGGGACTTAGTGCTAGATTACTACTATCATTCCGAGGTGCCTACACCTCCAGACACTCATTCAGGCAATCTGGATAGAAACTGAAAGCAAGATCGCCACTGACATCGGTTGGCAGCCATATCTTGCAGCGTCTCCAACCAGGCGCAGTGAGGATCACGCGGTCCCCATCCTGGAAGGCGAGTAGCACCGACGGCACCCAAGCGTTTCGTAATCTCCTTCATACCCCTCTGCCAGGTCAATGGTTGGCCACCTCTCTGCTTCCGCCACTCTGAATTGGGAATGGAAAACAACCCTCTCTTCGGCAAACGATGATTAGGCATACGCTACACGTGTCCCAACCAACGCAGCTTCTGGTGCTGCACACATTCTTCAATGGAAGTACCCGTTCACAACCGAAAACTCGCTTTCTAATTGCCTCGTTACGGATACGCCGACACCAACCCATCCGAGCTATGGCCCCGAGACAACGATTGTCAAACACCTGAAGACGTCTCAGTTCCGCTGCTCGAACAGGCCAAGTCTCACAGCCATACAACAAAACAGCCCGCACTGTAGCTTGATACACACGTCCCGTGAGGTTCAGGGATACACCACTTTGACGCCATAGGTGTCTCGAATTAGCAAACGCGACCCGAGCCTTGGAGATTAGCGCATTGACCTCATCTGTGACACTACAGTCAGAACTAATACAACTTCCAAGATACGCAAAACGCTCCACAACTTCCAGTGCCTGTCCCTGGATTGTAAGTGGCATGTTGGCTACACTACTACATTTGGCAGCATCGGCAGAAATATTTCACTGAGACTTCTCTGAGTGTGGTGATGAGGTAGTTCTCGTCCGGATTTTTCAAAGCCATGTCACAAAATTGATTCAATTTTCAAGCCTGGGCACTCACAATCCCGACACGTGCGTTGTTATCCGCACGCATGTTTTATCATTTCTTTATTTGTATGGTTGCAACATATCTAGATTTATTCGTCAAGTGCTAGTGTGCTGATGACATAGTACCCATCTGTACATGCGGCACGCCGAAATCTTACCTAATCGTTCGTTGCTCTCAGGACCGATCAATGTCACTTAGTGTCACCATTAAAAGAAAACAATACAACGGCTTAGCCACCTGTCTTTCCTTGCTGTTGATGAGGTTTGCATTTCAAAATCCTCCACGGTGAAATACGTGGGACTAGATGTGTCAGTTAACCTTCCTCATGAATGTGAATCCAAGCACAACGAAAGACAAAGTTCTTGGACGTATGTCTGTTAGTGTATCCAACCAGCCATATGTTCAGGTGCGCCATACTCATCCATGTAGACAGTAGATGTTAGCCGGGCTGATACTTGTGGGTTTATTTGTTTCTTGACCTTTTAATATTCTGCAGCACGTGAACACAACTTTGTATTCTTTGGCGTGAGCAAGAATTAACTGGCTTACGTTTTGCAATACTCTCTAAGAACTGGAAACCAGGCTACTGGTGCAGATTCAGAGTGACTGATATAAACTTATCACGTCTAAAGAAGGTTGGAAAGTTCACGAAGTTCTCCTAAGTACAACAGAATGACAGTTGCCTCACACGAGCGAACGTCTCAGACCAAGCGTTTTCCATTTGTTACAGTCCTCTCCACGAGTTCCGGACGGCACAACTCAGTCACCAATCGGGACAAGCAGTTATCCAAGTAAAGTAATTGAGATTTAAGTCAGCGTCGAAGTACCGATAGTTTACTTCAGCTCTGGAGCAAGTACCAATCGAATGATTCGTTCCACTACATAGGGTATTACCATGGTGAGATGTTCCACTCTGACTTGTCAGCACTGCCTGCACTAGATTACATCCGTGAACCTGCCACAGTCAAATCGGTCGTTGTCAGTATGATGAAAGGGAACCCATCATGAATTTGACGAAGTTCATTGCCCTCCTAGACGCTCGGCGTAATGGGTCAATATGTTGGGACAGCAAATACCGTAAGCCATTGCTCCGCTGTTTGAATATCATTGAATTTAACGTTGTTAAGCCTCGGCAAGGACAAAACAGCTCTCCACTGAATCGCTGCTTATGTCCGGGTACTATACGCAAAGTCGATCTCCGACTCCGCTATGGGTTGAAGACTACTTTATTCATAACTTACTCTCCGCCAAACTTCCATCCCAGATGGAAATGATATTGAACCGTAGAGCTTGTTCTGCACTGACAGTGGGATGGCTGCTTCTGCATATCTCACATCAGCCCAAGCAGCGCACGTTAGCAGCTGATTAACCGGCTGAAATATGAATTTTACTGAAAGTAGAACACCGTTAAGGTTATATCATTCACACACGAATAGGTGTCCAACCAGCAAGTGCTGCAGTAAATGCATCATTTGACAAGTAGAACCATCGCCTAATAGTTCCGCGGCTGCCCTGACCTAATAATGCCATATGATCCATTTGCCACCGAAGACAACTCACGATTCCCAGCTCAGGCTGGGGTGCTCTGTTACAGGTCCCCAATCTCGAGGAAACACTGTGAAATATCAAAATATTTTATCGAAGGGAGAGTCTCCTTGTAGGTGGGGTTGCTAATAAGAATCCTAGTAAACGCTCCATGTACCGGGGGGATGAAATTTCTGTCATATCCTGGTCTCTTAAACAGGTTTTACGGATGTGCGATGGAATATGTTTGCGCCCGATATCCCATTCCCTTGCATATCCGTAATTGAAACATAATTGTGCAACGTGCCTAACGTGCATATTTACCGTAGTTCCTGTCGTATAGATTAATACAAATACCCAGTTAGCTTCACTCCATTAAAAACCATAAAGTAAGATAATTTTTCACAAAGACCTATTCTAATATAAGAATGAAAATAATGATAACTATTCAGAACTCCACGAATTTCGGGCTACAGTGCGTGGTTTCGTCCCACCTCCGTCATTCTCAGTGCGTATAATTACTATCACATGCTCTGAGTAGTGTCGCTGTGAACATTATAAACCAAACTGTCGGCTGATCCAAACCAAGTGTAGGTGAGAAGAGCTCGCAGATAAGGTGTGATAGTACACGCGGAATTTCCATGGGGATACAAATTGGTTTTGCGTTTGTTTCCTCAAGAGTGAGGAGTTCAGTGAAAAAATCTGCGCCACTGAAATTATCTCCTCGACTAGGGATATCTCCTCACGAGGCTGAGTTATCAAATAGGCCTATGATCTTTGTCCCCTGAGAACTCGCGAGCTGGAGCCTTGGCTGCTGGCCAAACTCGCATCGGATGAAAACGCAAAAGTTGCCAACATATATTGTATATTAAAGATGACCTGCTTTCGGCGGTCGATCACCTGACTAACAAAACACAACAACCTAAGTAAAAACCAAGAGCGTAATATAAAATGCGGTGTACAAGGGGTCTTGTCAATTCAATTCAACTTATCAGCTATAAACCGTATATCATGGCACATTGGTTCCTGCTTCTACAGTTTCGATCACCGGAAAACGGGAATGTGGGAATGTGGTGTCTTGTTCTATTAACTAAGAAGTTTTTTTCACCACATTGGACAATGTGGCAGACTTGCAATGGGCATTGTCACTCCCGTGGATACCGAGTTAAATTAATACGACAATCACGGTAAATACCAGAATAAATAGTATGCACAAACCTGATTTGAGACCTGTCATGGAGGTCGGATTCTAGATGGATGGATGCATCCTTCTACACTGTCATTTTCTTGCGCACTAGCACAAGTTGGAATGATCACATGTGAAACGACTCCGCTCCACCACCCATCTGCCTTGCACTAAAGACTAGTCCTTTGGACTTTTGAAATTGGTTCGTTTCGGGTTCACGGCAGTTGGTGGGTTTTCCGGCAAAAATGAGACAAATGTATGATATGTTCTCAAAGAAGTGTGTACACCTTACTATTGAGAATCAGGTTTCAACTGATCACTGATGTCGATTAATCTTATTAGCATAAGTCGAGCCACACGCACCCAAGATCCACCGGTCTACTGGACTTACACGTGGATCGTGCTGCTTTACCTTCTCCAGTGGATCCACTTTAAACGATCACATTGCACAGTGGTTTTGACCTTAGCATAAGTTCACTTGGTCTTGTGCGATGACATTCGCTGCCTCCCATGCACGGCAATACATGGTGGTTTGAAGAAAAAATCGATTACGGCGATCGAACAATCTCGTGAATCTGGCTTATCGTCATTGTTATGGTGGCAGCGAACAGCCACATGGCCAAACAGGCGATATATTCCCTAATTTTCGTCGTTTCCTTCTTGTCTCGGTCATACGGAGTGCATGCTGAATCACTATTGACACCTTTTAGACCAAGAGAAATTCGTTTTCTTTTCACTCACTTTACACCGTTTGAAGACATGAATTATCCTTCTTCAAGAGCACAACGCATGGGCCTTCGTCGTTCCTCGTTATCACAGAGCGAATCTAATTTCTCCTTTTGGGAAAATATGTCGGCCGATCTGCGTGGTATAATTGAGGCCTACGTTGCACAAGCCAGAGCTGTGAGGACAGGAAAGAAAATTTCAACCTTTTACGAATTCCTTACTAAGATGGTGCATGGACCTCGACACGACGAGGATTTTTTTCTATACCATCTTCTTAATAATGCGACAACAACCATATTCTTCCGCGACAAAGTTTACTATGAATTTTTGAGGGGCTTCTTGGACGAATACATTCTTCCGGGGCGCGGTGCTGTCTACAAGGAACCTTTGTTCATGTCTGTCATGAAAGCCTGGAAAATAACTTACCTTCTGCAAATAAGTAGCTCAGATGAGTGGTTTGTGAACCCATCCGGAGCCCACACACTCGTAGCAGGTGCACTGAGTAAAATCCACGATGAGTGGAGTGTGATGTTTATCGGCCATTTTTGCCATGCACTTCGGAAAAATAAACTCAAGACTCCAACTGGCTTTTGTCCCGATCCTTGTCTTGCACAGCCTTGCTCGGGAATTACAGGAACTTCGTCTTCGAAATGCACTCCGTTTGGTTTCAGCCCACGAGAATATGATTGTGTTTGCCAGCCTCAGCATCAGTGGGTAAGGCCGTCCAGAGAGTGGCCGGCAGGTAAGGCAAATTGCAATCACTTGTGAGTTCATCACTTTCTTTCTCATTACCTTGGGCTTCTTTGACAACTAGCACTGCTACTTCTGCTTCATATTTCAAGCAACGAGGACTTTGTCGCGACCGACTTACTGGAACCAGACACTTCGACTCACCCACATCAATAATGTTAGCTATCTCGGAAGAATTATCTAGTTTCATGAATTCCTGGGACTGAGGAGTCCTAGGATGAACGAACAGTGATGAGGTGCTCATTGATGCTGATCGAGCTACAAAGATAGCGATGATCATACGGGAGCCCTAAAAGTCCCGGATCTGTATCGAAGTTTCGTGTGATGGAGTTTTGTTGGTCAATCTTTAGCTAAGCAGAGGTGATAATCAACTTGATAGGCAAATGGGTGACCTAGCAGTTTGCTATGATCCCATGCTTGCAAATGTCCTTTAGCTCCAGCCAACAATCCTAGACCGTCGTTGGCAGGGCATGAGAACAAGAATTAGTTGTGACAGATGTCTAACTGGACTGACAGGCGGGGCACTCGATCGACACAGCCGTTACTTGGTCGTCGTTCTGATCATTAATCGAGCTAATCGCATTACCGGTCCACATCGTACCCAAGTTTTTGTATCCGGGCTACATCAGATTATTGCATGTAAACTTCTGAACCACTTGATCTCCGTATCCTAATGCTATTGAATCAAGCGTAAACACTTCGAAGAGCAAACTGATTTGGTTTAGTGACTGATTGCTGCTATTATGTAGTCGATTGCGGAATGCAAGCTTGCTCCTTAGTGACAGGTTGATTATGATTACTGACTGGACGATATTTAATACTTTGTTTTATTCTTGGAAGGCTTCGCCCTTCAGTTTGCGGAGTTTGGTCTTCCCAGAACCAGCGCGGCCTCATTCCATTCACCATCCCGTCGGTTTCTGCGTCAATTCAGGGCTACTCACAAGTAGCATAAAATAAACGGAACAGGAAAAGTTTCAAGGGCGATCGAATGAAGCTTTTCTGGTGCGCGAGAAGCGTGGCGGTGCGATGGGTACTCCAGTGGAAGAGTAAGGCCCATGACCCGTGGAAATTATATTAGTCTTTGGAACAAAAACGTTACTAAAGATCCAAGAAATAGTTACCGTCGCAATAGACCCGATGACCGAGGCACCGGAAAAGCTCTTGAACAGGATGTGGTCTTGACTAATGCTGGGCGGAAGTATTCCAGAATTGTGAAGTAATGCCTGTCCATCGTCTGGGCCCCAAGGGATTTGAACCCATACAGGCTGCTTACTTCGGTTGCGGAACTACGATTGCGTGATCCAAAATGGGGCAAGGAGTGAGAATTATACGTCTGACAAGTCCAGGACTGAAAGCTGGAAATATGTACGGTGTGGTCGCACAGGTTTCTGAGAGATTAATGGATTTGCAGTACCGATATCCATACTGGATAACACTGTTACCGCCTTGATGGATAGAAGGAGTACTGAGAAATCCGAAAGAAACGGAGAACTTAGAAGCTTCTGGAATTTCTGAGAGGCTGAATTTAAACAAAGCTGACGTGGAAGTCGTTCTGGTGGTCCGACAGAAGAGTTGAAAAGAGGATGTCGCGAGATTTCATGTACTGTGTGCAATAGGCCCACCGTCACCGGATGAGAAGCAATGTATCTGATTATGTAGTATCGTGACCAGTAATAACTGATGAAAGGGTATGTTTCTTTGCGGAAGAATGTGAAGACTATGAATAGTTTGGTTGTTGTGGTGGTGGTGCAGCCAGCCATTCACGCTAGGATCTTTGCGACCCCATGCACTTGCCTGGAGATACTGCAAGAAATGGTAGCTCACTGATGTCATTGACGTTCGTATCGTCACTTTCTTTCCAGGTTGCTCCGTCGGGCATTTGGAAGTTTAGTCACCTCAGAATTCTTGCTGTAGGCCAGCGCCAGATCCCTCCCTCATCCACTTTTCCACTTTAAGGTTTTAAACCTAACTCAATGGAGTTTGTGGTCGTGGATAGTGAAGCATCAGTGTTAACGCTGGTGTTGATGCCGATGATGCTGATGATCGGTTAGTGTCCCGTGACGGTTGACGCATTATGACAGAGTACTTGTCACGGTGGGTAGAGGTGGCAGCTGTACCATATTAGTGAGCATATGCTTACTGCAGTGGTAATACGCCACAAGGTGGCCAACCACAGAACACCGAAGATGATGCTGACACATCAAGGACCAGTTTCCAGTCAAATTGGCGAATCAGTGTCACTTTATTCGAGTGCACATGAAAGGCTCACAGGCGGCTTCAGGAATGCGCGTAACTGTGCAGAGTCCGCGAAACTTTATTACAGTTCCCGCTGTTATTTTTGTCTCGCTGTACTCAAATCTCTTGTGGTCAATCCTGCTTTTTCACGCTGATGCAATGACCCCCCCCCCCAGTGGACAACTTACTGGCGGCGACCCTAGAACTTTCGACAATAAAAAACGGGATGAGAAAAGGACAAACCCCTTTACTGCAACAATAGCTCAACCACATGAAAGCTTACCCCGTCCTATGGACAAGGGTCGAAGTGAAATGGCAAGCAACCAGCAGATCGAAGCGGAAGCGTGCTACTGGTGGAAGTCCATTGAACTGATAATGTACAATAGTCTGGGGGTCGGAGTAAACCAGACCAGTTCTCCACAACTGTCCTGCAACCGTTTATAGGTCCATTCGACATCGCATGGACGCCAAATACTTGCTCAGTGTGATTAATCAAAATCAAAAGGTCTTATTGATTGGGACTCGGTTAACTTCCAATGTAGTGGTTTACTGAATGGAAGTAACTGAAGGAGGATGCTGAAATCAGACGATTTTTACCTTTAGTTATGGGCACCCTATGAAACACAGATGAGACAAGCTAGATTAAGAATGTAGAGAGCGGCATCCGGACAACTGCAGGCAGTGTCAGAGTCGAAGCATAGGGTGCGAAACGGAGATAAGCAATCACAACACTCGCTTTAATTAAAATAGTGAACGGGTAAATAGCCCGGAGTCTTTCAGTGTTCAACAAGGAAAATCGACTATTTTGGGTGGTTTTTTTGGTCATAAGCACAATGCTTTAAAAGTACACATTAACAAGCGCAACAGGTTCGAAGAGGTCAAGCAAGATGCACCGCCTGAAACTGGTTCAAATCTCGTTCGAATATTCAACCTACCATATACAATGAGTGGACCATGTGCATTCATGATTATTTCAGTGGGTGAAGATGCGTTTCCCTCATTCGGTACTTTAATTGCGCTTATTCGGCTGGCTATCGCAGCACCGATCAACTGGATCTATGGACTGAATATGATCTGGACACACTGTCTCAGTCAGTGAAAATTGAATAACTTGCTCAGCTCTTGTAACACTCATTTCTTATCTACACAAATATTGACGTTCTTCACACAACATAGTTCCGCATCTTGAGGAAAAGGCCACGGAACTTCTAGTGAGTTATAGTGGGAATCTGTTCAGATGTTGTTTATTTGCTTGGTGCTGAGAGATTGAGTGGAATATATGGGATTTTAGTTTGGAAAAAAAATCTTCAGGAGGTTTTTCAGTGGTAAATATTTGGGCTCATTGAAGACACTATTCAACTGTTTATCCGAAAAGTGGGTACCATATCGAAATTGTGACATCTGACTGGCTTCTTGGTCCCACTTCCGGCATTCAACATATCCCTGCGAGCAATGGAATAAACGATCCCAAAGTACTTTGCTTGCACTGTACTCCTCGATCAGTGGCTGCTTTTCAGATCTCTGTTTACCAACTGTTTTTTTCCCACGGATTATAAGACCCCTAGAGTGTATGTGCACCCACCATATCGGTCTGGTATGCACGTTCGTCAACCTGCTCATCTGCGATCAGGAGATCAGTGATGTTGAACGGGCCGTGTGAATGCACGTGCATTCAAATGAATAGATAAGAGCGTGTACATACACGCCCGATGCTTTTATGTTGCCAGCTTCATTGAGTCGTTGATCAGACAAGGCCACAAGTGGAGTGGAGTGGAAAATTAGAGTTTGAACTCCGGTCTCAGCATGTACACACATTCAATGATTGGCTTCTGGAATTAACGAATAACTCACTCTTCTTCGTCGTTGCCTTTAAACAACATTTTCTACTGCAAGTAGTCCGGAAGCTAACAAGGTATGTAGTTATTTGCAGGAGGCCAGAATTTATACACCATAGATTATCAGTTTCATCTTACGCTCTGATGGAAAACCACTTAGAATGAGTTGCTCATGTATGATACCGAAGAGCTGGAAACGGTACCTAAGAAAGCCACAGCCCACGTACCACACGAGCACGGATACGCCACATCCCGCTTCTGTACTTGCGATTCATGGCCTGTCACAGATTTCCACAATGAAGCAATATTTGAGGGCCACTAAAGTCTGTATTAGGTTTTGTATTTCTTCTACAATAAGACAAGACTTGAACAAGGACACAGTGACGAATATTAATGTTTTTTGGATCTCGTCATTAGGTCAGTACATATCTAATGGTTGAAATAGGGGTATATAAGGAAATATGCAGCGAAGATTGGTTAGTTAAATCACAACGTGGAGACACGAATGATCGGTTGTCGGCACACCCCACTTCGCATTTAATTGGATGCTGTGAGACAGTCTAGAGGGCCGTTGAGGGACTTGGCCGGTTGATTCGTGTAACATGACTAAAGTAGACTCAGCTTTCGTACGAAACGCTTTTGACAGCACAGTACCGGGTTTCACAGAAGTGTAGCGACTGCCTCGGCTGTAGTCAAGCCACGCCGTTGGATCGACACTGGTACTCGGTAAATGACATGAAACGACTCGTTCGGATTGACTACGTCCCCGATGTCAAGTAAGTGGGACGCGAATGAGCTTTTGGCTGAACCGTTGAGTCTAATGGTGCTACGGTAAGAGAGATGCTCCCGTATTCTCTTGGAAAGTTGCCGTGTCGTGTGCCCAACACAGTCCGCTAAACAACAACGGGAGAAAGAATACACAATCATATTCCCCAACGGCGTCGCTTGACTACAGCCGAGGCAGTCGCTATACGTCTGCGAAACCCGGTACTGTGCTGTCAAAAGCGTTTCGTACGAACGCTGAGTCTACTTTGGTCATGTTACACGAATCAACCGGCCAAGTCCCTCAACTGCCCTCTAGACTGTCTCACAGCATCCAATTAAATGCGAAGTGGGGTGTGCCGACAACCGATCATTCGTGTCTCCACGTTTTGATTTAACTAACCAATCTTCGCTGCACATTTCCTTATATACCCCTATTTCAACCATTAGATATGTACTGACCTAATGACGAGATCCAAAAAACATTAATATTCGTCACTGTGTCCTTGTTCAAATCTTGTCTTATTGTAGAAGAAATACAAAACCTAATACAGACTTTAGTGGCCCTCAAATATTGCTTCATTGTGGAAATCTGTGACAGGCCATGAATCGCAAGTACAGAAGCGGGATGTGGCGTATCCGTGCTCGTGTGGTACGTGGGCTGTGGCTTTCTTAGGTACCGTTTCCAGCTCTTCGGTATCATACATGAGCAACTCATTCTAAGTGGTTTTCCATCAGAGCGTAAGATGAAACTGATAATCTATGGTGTATATATTCTGGCCTCCTGCAAATAACTACATACCTTGTTAGCTTCCGGACTACTTGCAGTAGAAAATGTTGTTTAAAGGCAACGACGAAGAAGAGTGAGTTATTCGTTAATTCCAGAAGCCAATCATTGAATGTGTGTACATGCTGAGACCGGAGTTCAAACTCTAATTTTCCACTCCACTCCACTTGTGGCCTTGTCTGATCAACGACTCAATGAAGCTGGCAACATAAAAGCATCGGGCGTGTATGTACACGCCCTTATCTATTCATTTGAATGCACGTGCATTCACACGGCCCGTTCAACATCACTGATCTCCTGATCGCAGATGAGCAGGTTGACGAACGTGCATACCAGACCGATATGGTGGGTGCACATACACTCTAGGGGTCTTATAATCCGTGGAAAAAAACAGTTGCTAAACAGAGATCTGAAAAGCAGCCACTGATCGAGGAGTACAGTGCAAGCAAAGTACTTTGGGATCGTTTATTCCATTGCTCGCAGGGATATGTTGAATGCCTGAAGTGGGACCAAGAAGCCAGTCAGATGTCACAATTTCGATATGGTACCCACTTTTCGGATAAACAGTTGAATAGTGTCTTCAATGAGCCCAAATATTTACCACTGAAAAACCTCCTGAAGATTTTTTTTCCAAACTAAAATCCCATATATTCCACTCAATCTCTCAGCATCAAGCAAATAAACAACATCTGAATAGATTCCCACTACAACTCACTAGAATTTCCGTGGCCNGGTTCTCCAGATTCGGAAATACTACTCAACAATAAATTACAATCTTTTTTGAACTCAAGACTTCTCTTTCGGTTTCAAGCCCTTTCTGATTAACTTAAACTTCGGGAGTCTTGTATAAAGACCTCTTGGAACATTATGGCCGAACTATTAGTTTGAGGGTCATTCTTTGAAAATATCAACCGAGTTTCTTCTCACTAATATATATAAGTATAACAGTTCTTGTTTGCCGCAGGATTGCGACAGCTTTTACTTGTTTTAGCTAGTCTCACTTTTCGACAACTCGGTTAAACAGCTCGTTTTGTTTTTGTCCACGCTGAGATCCGTCAGCTTCGTGTATTATCTTCTTTTCAGGTGCTTGTGTGGCCAAGTCTCGCTGGGAGCCTTACTGCGATGAAAAAGGAACACAACGACGTGACTATGTAGAAGGAAAAGAAATTTGTGTTTGTCGGGTTGGTCTCTTAGTTATCTCTCCCTGCTTGTTTTATTGTGAAAAGTTTCACTTTTTATCAGGTCGTTTATGAATTAATTCCAAAGTAGTAGTTGAGTGGTTGGCACATTGCGATTTCTCGCTTATGCTACTTATACCTTGGTTGTCGTATATTTATTCAAGGTAATAACTTCAGTAAACAAGCTACCGTAAATTGACTTACGGACCCACCGTCTGCTATACATTCTCATTCTTATTGCTACACCCTATTATACTTCTTCCCATATCGCGCTGATTGCATCCGATATGTTTATTCTGATAGATTGCGACTCAACTCCTGATTAGGGGTCATCAGTAGGATATTCAAAAACGTAGTGCGAACGCCGGGAAGGAGAGTCGAATCTCAGACTTCGCACTTATCAGATAGGTGGTCTACATAGTGAACTCTCACAAACGCTGTGCACCTTTGATTCTACTTGGAGTTAGCTCCGCTTTTGCCTGGTGAGCCAAGATGCCTTATTTGCGACTTCCACAATAAGTCAGATATCAACCTGGTTCAGGTTGATGTAGACAAGAAGATTGGTGGACATCTTTTAGATGAGGGCTTAGAATGCCGTCCCCAGCGTTTGTTTTTATCTGTACTGTGTACTTGAGCTGTAAATTCCTTCTCCTTTCGTAATGTGTCTAATGTCTCTCACCATGGGACCGAACAGCATGTCAGGAGTGACAGACAGATGAGCAGTGGTGCGTTTTTGTCCTGGAACTACTTATGTCATCTCCTAATTTGTTTAACCGGATTGCTATCTCGAAGGCACTGCTGCCGTGACCTTGTGCACCACAGAGGCCGAACTACATACACCACTGTACACTGTCATCGAATAAGTGTTTATTCTCCCCAGGGTAGGATGCGAACATGGGAAGGGCGTAGACGAGTGGCGTTTCAAAAATTATCAGTCCATTTTACTGCTTGAAATAATCGGATCCATTCCATTTTGGACTGGTTCTGGAACGGTTTGTGCAGAGTAGAAATATTCTTGCGATTTCTTTCGGCTGATAGCTGAGTGGCTGACGAAATTTTGTCGTGAGCTAGTGGCATTGAGTACACCATAGCTGAATGGGGAATAGAATAACATCAGAATAACGGCTTGGTTTGCCAGTGCGCCAGTTTGTGCTGCACTCAACAGGATGAATTTCACATAGAATTGTAACCCACCGATACAACCCTGCACGGTTTGGATGTCAACAACAGAACCCCTTCAACTGCCTACCGATAGCTTTTTATTCATTTTCCATTGATATACTAGACTCGGTGAGTCCAGGTAACTGCCTCTCAAATGACGAGTTTTCTTTTTGAGTAGACGCTTTTGGTTTGGCCTGATGATGTCCTCTCCTCGGGGCCATATGTTGCCCACATTTTGTTACTACCGCCCATTTTGAAGGTTTTTCTATCTTCAAGCTGAGAGGCACGGAGTAAGTATGCTAGAGATTATTTAACTCAAGTGACACCGCTATTTTCACTACTATTTTCATTTTCTTGCAAAGGAATCTCATATGGGACCAAGATGTGAAAAACTAAGGGATCCTTGCATCGACACCTCAGATCCACGCATGTTAGCTGGCAATGCAGCGTGCAATTCACCGGAAGGTGGTATGTGTTTTGGCTATTTGGGCTCCAGTGCGTATAAATGCAAGTAAGCACAGTTCATTGACGATAGTTCCTGCGCGTGTCGATATTGTGGGGACATCTTTGCGTTTGAGATTCTAATTCACCGAATTCATATTAGGGGATGCTCGTACAGTATTCCCAGTCTTATGTGGTCAGTTTTGAAGTGAGGTTTGTCGGAAATGAAAGCATCACTCATTTCGGAAAGTGGGTCGTCTTCATTCCCAGAGATTGTTGTATTGTTAAGTATATTTATTTAAGTTTGATACTCAGATTTATCAAACCAAACTTAATATGGTACCGACTAGAAGCAGCTGGGTTGGGATCAATACAAAGGGGAATTCATATGTTGACAGGTAGAGGATCTGGCACTATTCTTTGCGCTTCAAAACACATAGGAGAACTGATGGAATCCTGGGATAACAAATAAAATAGAAATCCGGGTGATGGTGAAATCCATTTGGTTGGTGCACTGTGACGGACCTACCACGAAGTGACTGGGCCTTGTCATGATGGGAAGCTTATGTTCTTCAGCAATCCAATGATCTGCATTAGGGGATGACCATACAACCACACACAGGTTCCATTCCATCGGGTTGATCGATGGACATAGCTGTAGCAAACAGTTTCATGAGTCTCCAGGTTGAGACTTCGAATGCGCGTGGCCACTTGTCCCTTTAAAGTTAGACTACTCTATTAGTGATACGTAAACCACCATCAATACATTGCGTTGTGGCTTCTGAGCCAGAGATCTTAGTTCTGGATTCTAACCGACCTCCCTTCTGGGTTTTGGCACCCTGATAGTAATTCAGTTTGCATACAGCTGTGAAAGACACAAGCATGCGTGGTTACATCATTCGGGCTGCCTTATTCACCGAATACAGCAATGGTATAAGCGGAAAAATGAGAGTGCCGACGCCCCCTACTTTCATTGTCATCTCTTAAATCCCTTCCTACCCTATATGTTAACGACTCTTCTTTAGATCACGGATTAAGTATGTCAGTCAGGAACCCGATAAATTTACCGGTTGCGAGCTACTGCTCACATTTGCCACTTCGCGTCCGCTCTTTAGAGCTCGGTCACCTGCTTTATTTGTAGCTTTCTACTGCGCGCCCTTAATCAAACAGGCTAGAAAGCTGCTGTCACGTGCATTCCAGATACTTTATGGATAGATGCTTTCCGCATTTTCGAAACTCCAATAGGTATAGTGAGTGAGCTTACGGTACCCTAGCTTTCTAGACCCTATCGAATACAAACTTCACTTGACTGAGCAGAAGCTGCAGTCGGTCAAACCGGTGCTGCTCTGCTGCCGTCACATACCGAGGCAAAGATTCCTTAACCGACTGGATACCCATAAACGGGCGACGCTTCGTCGTCCAACTCTCCTCCGCTAATAGACCACATACTAGTTGAAATTGTAACGGCTCTTTATTTGCAACATCCGCTCATGTTGTAGCTTTGATCGAGCAAAAGGTAATTCTGTCTAGAAGTAACCAACCTCCAGATCAAGCACAGTCGAAATAGCTGGATAAATTGCCACACAGGTGGGGCACCTCAGTTCGTCAGACTTTTTATTGCTGGTCTGTGTAATTCAGATGTAAAGTGCCTGCCGCAACTCTGTACCCACACCCAGTTGTTTCCCCGTCAACACGCAATTGGTGCTATTTGGTGCTACTGGCGTCCCTCAGCTGCTGAGCGATCATGGCGCTAAACTGATCAGATAGCCATGAGTAACCGATAGTGAGGTTCATTTCATGACTTCCGATCATTCTGCAATACATAGGTGGACCATGAACATGATCGCGTCCGATGCACATTCTCATTAAATCCCTCCAGTACATCTATGGGCCGACCTTCTCATATAGCATCAGAAAAGCTCCGGAAACCGCAAGTTAAAAAAACTCACTTTGCAACGTTTAACGAGAAGCCTCATCGGAGGACATTTATCTCAACTGGGCTTAAATGACTACAGTTACAAACGACGACGTGGTATTCTCGAGAAACCAGTGGACACCAGAACGGTCACTGTCACTACCTGTTGCAAGACGCTGCATCCCACCGGGCCCAGAGTTGGCCGATCGGTTACATATTTGCTGGAATGATGCATGTGGACAGGAACCAGAAAGTTCAGTAAATTGACAAGGCTAGTGCAATCGGAAAGGCACAGTATTCAGTAATGCTGCAACACTGAATCTCGGCACGCATTTCCGAATGCATCAAACATGATTCCGTCCCAGTATGGGATATAGTAACTGCACCTTCATATTATGTCAAATGATTTAGCATACTACTGGCGAACAACCATGGTTTTCCTCGGCCTCAGAAGGGCTTTTGACTTTGTAGATTTTACTTAGATAAACAGGAGTACCTTTGAAATATGTCGATACACTTCGTACACCAGTCAGGTCGTGTTGAAGTTTGCAATGAATTGACTAAAAGCTCTCCATCTCCGTTTTTGTTTAAGTTTTCCACTGGCATGATCATGAGACGCACACTCCAAGAGACCGAAATCCCACGAAGCAAAACGGTACCTGGATAAAAATCAGTTATATTGGACAATATTGACGCTTACCAGTCCGCACAGTGTACTCTGAAGGGAATATCGGGAGTGGTCCATTGTTTCAGCATGCGTTGTGTGCTCTCAAAGTGCAAAACCTTGCCTCAAGAACGTCTACTTAGAATTGAATTGCTTTCATCGATCGATTTACGTATCTCGGCAACTTAACAAGGTCTGAATGTACTGTGACAAAGGAAATCAATATACGCATCATTTAAGCGTTAGTAGTTTTTGCCACCTTACTTCATGTATGATATCAGAAACAAATTTCATTTGAGCTTGAGTCTACGCAAGGTAACTTTAAGAGCAAACTTACTTTACGGCTGCGAAACTTGGCCATTCTGATCTGCAAACCGTGAACGCCTTCAAACATTGGATCATGGTACCTTTGTAGCATAGCAAATCTGACAGGAGCATGCCCGTGACGAACTGATGCGTAAGTGCTCGGCCACAAACCAAAATCGCTGGAGTAGCAAATAAATCTTATCAGGTTAAGGTGTTCTGCGCACGTCCAACCACCGTTTACCGTCAGTCCCAAACTCGGCGAAAGGTTAGCAAGACAGGCGACAACGCGAAATTAAAATCTGACCGAATGCTGTGAGAAATTCTCGTCTTACTTGATGAGACCTACTTGGTTCTCATTGCATGTGGTTGGAAATCCTACGGGACATGGTACCCAACCGATTCTACTGGTCAGCAAGCTGCAATAGTAGCAATAGTAAACTGTGGCGTCTTCAAACACACCTCAATAAGCAGACCCAGTACGCATGTCCAAAGCGCAGTTATCAATCGAGGTGAGATCGTCACTTTCGCCCGGGGTAGTATGCTTGTCTCACATAACTGCAGGACTTCATGACCAGGCTCACAGTACTTCTTTCTTCCAGTTGGTCTATCATGGTATTCTAGTCCCCATCCCCTGAAGTGCCCGCAACTAAATCACTTGTTTTGTACTCTGAGTAAGATGCCACGGCATGCTGTGGACGAATTTTTTCATTAGGCGCGGAAAACCTTGAAAAAGGACAATATATCGGGGTGTGAACACAGGATTAAAGGTCTCCTATTCTATATTCAGTGAAAAATGCGGCAGAAGTCGGTGCTTGAGTAATAACGCACTCGTCAGCAATACTCGTCATCTTTCCAAGGGGATGCAAGTTTGAGATTTTGAGCTCGCTGATTCTGGGGTTTCTGTTAGTCTTGAACTAGGTTGAACAAAAAGGTCTTTTTTAGCTGCCCATTGGAGAGGAGTGATGCTTAGATCTCCTTAACTCCATTGTCTTTAGTTGACACACCTTTGTAATGTGAAACCATGATAACTTTGGTCTCGACTGTAGAGGGAGCAGAATTTTACGGAATTTCAAAAACGTTCAGAATCCTTTCAGAACAACTGAACGGTCGAATAAAGTTCGCAAACGCGAATCCGACGCTTCATTATCTATTCATTTGTTTGATTACATTCAGACCATTGTTCACGAAACGACCACCGGTTGGTTTCCAACCCAGCTGGTCAGCAGGAAATCTATCTGCATTTTTAAAGCCTATATAAAGCCCCAGTTACTTTGTGTTTCTTAAGTGGTACGTTTACCCTTGTAACTTAACCTCTTGGTCATTCTGATATCCAGCGTGCGTGTAGTTCACGGTTCGTCGGTTCAACAAATTTTGAACTCGGTGTTCAACAAGTACGTTTGGTAAAGGTCACATTCACGAACTGCAACCCCAAGTGTTCCCTCCTTTGTAGACTTTAGCATAATTTTAATCCCCCTTTTAATTATTTACCAAAACGCTTAAGGAAGATGTAGCTAACCGAAGAGATACTGAATTTCCAGCCCTATTCCGCACCTCCTGGAACCGTACGATGTAAATGCCAGTTATCACTTAAGCCTTGGAAAAACTGTGCCAGAGTAATACGCATCCGCTAGGCACTGTACAGCGAAGCCTCTGGCAGTAGCCGAATAACTGGTATCTTTGCAGCTTGCGGTTCATCAATTCCTGCTATTGATCGAAATGTATCCGCCCACTGCCTTGAACTACCTGCCCCGTCATCCATTCCACCGTACTGGTTATCGTGATGCAAGCCCATGGTTGGTGTGATGTCCCTAATTCCATCACTCACCTAGAACATCTGATTTATCACCTGAACACTCAGTGGAGATGTTTTTCGCCATTACACGGAAGGTCTACGCGACAAACAAGAGGACAAGCCAACTCATTTTGACCTTTGATGCCCCCAGATTCTGATTATTGTGAAGTCCCGCGATTAATTTGTTTTAGCTTACGTGTAGAGAGAAACCACCTTCATCCCCACACATACGTTTGTGTGGCCAACAAGTGTGTTGTATTTTCACCATCACTGCAACGTGTTAACAAAAACTCATGTGACCTTATGTGTCCTGATCAGGATAAATGCTTAATTGATTGGTTTCAGGACCAGCCTAGTCTGTTTTCGGTGAAAGCTGTTAACAGTTGCTAAATACAAAGGCCAAAACGGTTCTTTCTGTATCTTGCATTTCTAACAGCTGTTCCAATGGCTACATGTCCGATGCGGCCTATGCACATCCGAATTGCCTTCGACTTCGTGATAGTTGTCTAAGCAGGGTTTGCGTCTACGGGGACTGCATTTCATCAAAAGATGGTCAGGTAGGTCTCAGTGTTTGCACATCCACTGTTGATGCTCTCACCTCTGGAAAAGTCGTGGATTCTTGCATTCAACAAAAAGACGCGTTCGCCTACTGGTGGGATGCTTTTTCTTGCATAATCAGTGGACATATTGGTCTGTGAACTGCATTTTTATGGGGAGTACAGACGACTGTGAATTGAATTTCAATCCCCCAATTACACGAGATAGCACTATTTCTGGTGAATGAAGTTATCAGCTTCGTGGTGGGGGGATATCAGAGTCATCGCTCAACCACTTACCTTTATTGAGATGCTACCTAAGCACATTCCAGGACTAAGACGAAATGCTGCATCACGGCACGTCAAAAGCCGTGATGGTATATATGGGGACTTTTTGCGTGTTTCCAAACTGCCTACGGTAAACGTTTCAAACAGGACGAATTATACCTAGGGTATAAATGCATGCAGAACTCCCATTCCATGTATTTTCTGCGTTTTCAGATTTGAAACCCAAAACTCTCATCATTACGCAGTAGGTATAAGCAGTCTTCTTGAAAGCGAAAACGTCTTACAGGCCACTCGTTCCTTCTCCAAGACATCTTCACACGTCAGACCTTTGGGTGAAAGCTGAGTAGCACCTTGTTCTGTCTAAATGACCGTTGACCGCGCTGATGAGTAACCAACTCCCATCCAGAAGTGTGTGGGCTCTATTATCCTTCTAGATCCTTGGACTGCGCTATGCTGCTGCTTCTCAGAATTAATGGCTATACAGTCCTTTCCGGCTTTCCTGTGCAGCCTGATCTAGATATACAGAATGAAACTATACACCGAGAAAACTGTTCAGGGAGGTTTTTGCGGTTGTTAGCTGGTCAGTATCTAAATCCAAGAAACTGAATCATCCAACATCACCAAGTAGATTTTGCACGTTTTCACTTATCAGCACTGTGAAGCATTTCAAGATATTCCAGACCCATACGAGAGAAACTTTGTATACTGGTCCTATCATTATCCGACTAGTTTTCGCTTTGATTCCACCACATAGGAAAGCTATTGTCTTTGTGCTGAGGAAGCCTACGGAGAGTTTTGCGACAAGCTACGTGGAAAGTGGTCACTGTGGACTCCGTGGTCGGTATGCACACCGAACTGTGGAATCTCAAACTACAGGCGACGCTCTCGTACTCGGGACTGTTTGGGTTTGGCATGCCGTGGCGGTGACGGGCATATCCAAGTACAGCCATGCGAACCAATGCCTTGCCCAGATCAACTGTTACTACTGGCCAGTGATGGACGCAGTGGACAAACTGGTGACTTGAAAACAGAATTACTCCAAGCCGATGTCGCCAGAATGGTGAAACTAGTCGGATCTGTGGCAAAAGTTTTCTTACTCATATCCTGTCTTCTCACGGTGGTCATTGCAACAGCTCTGGTTTTAGGTGCATATCTCAGGTAAAACCTTGATGGAGCATTTATTGTTTAACTGTCCCTTAGGAATTCCACTTTTATAGTTTGCATAGCTGTACTTGTGAATTGTTTCTGTTTTTTTATAAAATAAAGTCGCCAACAATCGAGACTTCTTGGACTGATTAAAGTGGGCAACCTGAAGTCATGGTTATCACTGTACTATTGACGCCGATAACTTACGTGCATACAACTCCTTTCATCGTCCATTATTAGCGGCGTTTGAGAAGACCACTGGTGCATCACTATTGCAAGACCGTGTTAATGACAAAAATCCAAACGATAAACGGAACGGGAGAAGGAGATGTAGGACGTAACAAAGTCTTACTGTGAAAAGAATGGCAAACTGGAAATGGGAGGAAAACTGGTATCAACTATGGGGTCCTAGACCTGGGAACACCTGTTACAGGTAAAACAACACAGTTGCACATCAGCAGGCCGAATTATCGAGGTTGCACAGCATAGCGTTTTACGTAGTCTGTAAGTGCGCCTCGTAAGACAGAACAGCAGTCGCCTTTCACAACCACTGAACTTCAAGCGATTATCCTCATTCTGCGCCACTTAAGAGGTGCACATTTGTAGTGTGATGTTGATAGATGGGTGCTATTTGACGACGGTCCGATGACTTATTTTGATTGGTTGTTAGGTTTCTGTCTCTCTCCTCTCCTCAAGTCTTATTTAGATGGAAAGCGTAATTTCATTGAACGTGCCTTATTAGCGTTCTTTCACACCAACACGATGTTATTTGAGTCACATCAACCTAATAATAATGCTCTCAATTTGATGGGAATGTTGAGCTAGTTCCGAAGAAAAGTTTTCACCTCGTGTAATATAACTTCTTAACGGGTGCTCAACTTCTTACCCCATATTGGGCATGCGCACCATCAACTTCATTAATTGGCTAGCGTTTGCAATGTGCTCAGGATTATTGTGAGCTGCTTCTCCTAGATATGCATCTGCAGCTTTGAAAGGACCCTGAGCTTACGGTGATAAAGTGAACGGGTTAGTTTTTCCCACTGTGAAAACACCGTTGAGTTCCAATCCGATGAGCTGGTTAACCAGTTGAAAACACGATCACTCGGGATTCAATGTTTCTTGTATCCCTAGTTCAGGTTTTACCGTATAGGAGGCATACGATCTTGTGACTCACAATTTTACTGCAAAAGCAGCTGTAAAAAGACCTTGTTCCGGCGGTCACGTCCCAAATATGCTTCACGAAATTATACTAGTTTTTACTTGGGATTTAAACGGAATTAGTATCTGTATCACATGAGCGATGGAGAGTGATTTTGTCGCTTGTAAGCTTTCCTCTCCGGTGCCCATAATACATGTCCAAAGGGAGGGCTGAAGAGTTCTCAGACCACCGATCGACAGCGTATGTGTGCTATGTGGCCACTTGTTTCCAGTGAGAAGTTTTTCAAAACATATAGCGTTCTTCTAACTGCTTCAAAAGGTCTGCAGTTGCGCGCCATAAGCGAGTCAACAGCTATTGCTGCGTGCGTTGGAATTCTGTCTATATTTAGACGGACCAGTCGATTGCGTGTTTGACCAGTTTCAGTAAACAGCTGATTTACCGGTTTTCTCGTTGCAGCGCCAGTACTGTTCGTGCAGACATTATCGATTTTGGAGTTTGACCTTCACCGCGAACATGCGCTTTGTTTTCATGAAACTAACGCCCGTAATAAAAGGTGCGTCTCAGAAACGTTGCCTTATTTTTGGTACGATGGACCCACCAACTGTGAAAACACAGGTTTTCACGTTGTTTCAGCCCCAGCTCGGCCCGGATTGCTCCGGCTTTCGTACGAAAGTAATGAAGGACGCTCGTCAGAAGTAGAGCGAGAATTTACCGGATTACATGAAAGTCTGTGTGAATTGTCCGTCTAACAATAGCAACTCCATGCAAATTTTGTTGGTCACTCAGACCAAGAAAGTGGTTCGTGACCTTTCAGAGAGGTTTGGTAAACAATCGGTGGATTTATTGCTGGGCAACGTTTCGCTTTTGACACAAAAGCTTCGTCAGGCCAAGTGAGTAAGTTACCAGGTTGATCGGGTTTTAAGGC
>SJOL01007113.1:281830-299746 GCA_004794785.1 Opisthorchis felineus
TAGACAGAAAAATCAAGGCCGCAAAATCCGGGATATTAGTCATCCCCACTAACCAACAAACGGGAACATCAGACTGACACCCAGCACTGATCAATTCGGTTAGTCATAAGAAATCTCACGGATTGGTTCCCTGACCGCCTTAAAACCCGATCAACCTGGTAACTTACTCACTTGGCCTGACGAAGCTTTTGTGTCAAAAGCGAAACGTTGCCCAGCAATAAATCCACCGATTGTTTACCAAACCTCTCTGAAACGATAACTACCCAATCGGTCCCAAACATTTTCCAATTGATTGGTTCGTGACCTATTTTTTCGGGTTTGTGTTCAGCTCACTAGTAAAATTAACACAAATAAGCCGAAATCAGTGGATCACCTGAACATTGCGCATGGTTGGACGATGTCCTTGATAATTTCCACCAAGCCCTTTTGCTTTATACCGTTCAGTGGAGTTCTGCGAGATTCTTTTGAGGAATAAAAATAAAATAAAAATATCTCAGATTTTGTTCTTTTTTTGCCGTCTGTTTCTGATAAATTCGTTGTTTTTTAGTCCTCAGACTGACTTCGCTCAAGACTCAACACAATGAACGACGACACCTAAGAATCTTCTGGAACCTCAGTATGTGTACGAGTGCTGTGACCAACATCATTGATTGTGTTCACTGTACTAGTTGACATAAGCCATCTTGTTTTGGACTGATTCGTAACGAGCTTTAAACCTATGACAGAAATCCCGACATCTTGTTTTTTATCCGATCTGTGCTTGTTTCTCACTACTTACCGTTTTGGATGGGCTCCTATGTCATCAAGAATAGCTGATAGCTAACAAGGCCGAGATTACATCCGTGACTCTCAATATAGGACTGAAACAACCGCAGTCCTCTCAGGTTGCTGATCTTGACATGCCTCATCACAGCACCTCTGTTCATCATCATCATTATGAGCTGTAAGAACCGCGTACTTGTCGTACAGTGGTTGTAGCTGCCACAGTTTCGTCCACCGATGATTTGGGGAGGTGGGGTAGGTAGCTGCGCATTGGAGGCGGGAGCTGATAAACTGGTGCGTAAATACAGGGCTGTCAGTGGACTTTCGAGTGGAGAGTTTGGGAGGGGAGCTATGCATTAAAGACAATAGCTTGGGTGCACGAGTGAGGGTGCGACTGGGCCATGTCTGACAATGTCTCTAAGCATTGATGTGGCCCGTCTCGGGGTCCCCATCCAGAGAGACGGCAATGACCAGCGCATGTATTAAGGCCAGACAGCTAAAATCGTCATCACATCCAAGTGTGAATATAAGTCACAAGGTTATATTAATACACGACATACCTAAATTAGATTCTACCAACAAACGGGGACCACGATTGTATCGAGTGGAGGTAGATTCATGAACTAGTTGGGATAGACGTATTACTTGCCATTGATGTACGATACCTTATCGAATTTCATTCCTGAGGATCACTATTTGCACTCCGCCTAAGGCAGCTAAAATTTTTGAGACAAGGTGCATCCACAGAAGACAGGCTTTTCCAAAACTTCAACTCTGAACCTAATACGACAGCAATGTCCTTTAGATCAACAGCAAAACCAAGCTGGCAGGAGCACACCAGTGGTCAGCTTACACCAGCGAATCACAATCTGATTTGGCAATGCCAAGCTGAAACATGACCGACATCCCTGGGGTCTGAAACCAGTCCCAACAATTAACAAGCAACAACTCTTCACGGCTGACCGAAATCCCTTATGGTGTACCCATAAAAATGCACGGGGGCTGATGAGCCAACTACCTGAAGTCCTCCTTAAGCCATCCGCTAGTCGTGTGCTTTGAAATCTAGGAAAATATGGAATATGGAAATATAGAAATATATAGAAATAGTAATATAAAAAAGAATATAAATATAGAAACGCATGAAGAACGTAGAAAAATATAAAATCAGCTTATTAGAAGCATGCGCATTATCGGAACAGATCAGCCACAAAATGTGATGGAACTGTGCTGTAAATGAAGAAACATCAACGAGAAATCTTGACAAAATCTATGATATATTAGCCTCTAGGGAACGGCGGGTGCCTCAACGTTTTTCATTTCTGACCATATAGTCAATTTCCAGTTAACAATGATACCCTAGCTCAAGCCCTACGGACCCACATACACTCGTTCGCTCATTATGAGTGACTGATTTTAATTCCGAAAGGTACCCTCACATGATATCTAAAGACAATAACAGTCCTGTAATATTCCCACATAGTTCTTATCTGATCTGACTTTAGACTGGCGAATGAAGAACAGATGATTGAAACCTGAGTGAGCTTGAGGATTTGCAATACATGCTCATAGTAGGGTCCGACTCATCAGTCCGCCCAGCTGAACTTTCCCATTTGTGGTCGTTTCGTAGCGGCACGTGGCCTTCAACCTACGATCGATGATAGATATATACCTGGTGCACTCAAATCTCATCGGCTCACTTCGGTAGCTCACTGAATGGGGAAATGCGGATTTGAAGCTTGACAGTTCAGATAACTGCGTTGTGCTCTACAGCACATCGGCTTAGTTTCTAACTGCAACGTTATCTTAAATTTCAAGATGCATTAGGATAACGTGAATAGAAGTAGCGCAGCAGGCTGAGTTGGTGTGATCGATCGAAATATATGGTGGACATATTAAGTTATGTCCGAAGGCTTGCTACTCAAAAGTATGAATTGCTTGGTTAAACAACGTATCGGAAAGCCCTTGTTGAATAAACGCCCGAATTTCAGCGGGAGATAGTAACCCATTTTTTGTGAGCATTTTAGTGGTGAAAGGCTTGGGCGTTTTTTTTCTTCGGAGAATGGTGTGTATACAAATCCTGTCCATCGAGAAAATTTCTCTTTGGTTACCTATCACATTGTTCCTAATGATGCGCTCCTCAAATGGCTCGTCGCCTAACTAAATCACTGGCGACTGAGGTGTGGAATAAATTACATACTAGAAAACTTTGTCACGGACTGATTCATTGGTAAAACAATAAGCACGGAAAACCAAATTAAACCCAAGAACTGTAGTTTCGGATGTGAGCGTAGGAAAATGTGAGTTGACAGAGTAATATACTGGTGTCCACAACCTGTGGCAGGTCTAGTGTGACAGCCTTTGGGTTTACAGACGAACTGTTGGTGTCTGCTACATTCAGTTGAACAGTAGCCAAAACACCCTAATAACATCATTGACATCAGAGTTTCCTACCTGGCACTGAAGATCACAATTTCTTTCCAGCTCACACGGGTGTGTACAACAGCGAAGTCAAAAATACCCGTGTATTGTCATAAAATAGGTATTGTATTTCTTCGAAATACCTGCAGAATTTAAACCACTCTTGCTTTTTCCCCAAACACGTTCTGCGGTTAATTTCGTTTCACCTAGGCTCTATGGGTGACAGTTGTGCTGCACAATGGAAAGTAAGCAAAGTACGTCGTTCCTCCGGATTACTGGTTGGTCAAATAAGCTCGGACCGCTTGCACACCGGTCCTTCCGAAACATCAAACCGTCAGCCGTTCACGGTTGTAATGTCATCGGGTGGCGTAAAATACTTCTGCAGCCCTGTTGAGTGTGAATTTTTAGCTGGCGTAGCTATTCGATTCGGAACGACTTATCACAAAAATACAGTAGAGGACGCCATGTCAGTGACTGATATTTTAGCAGCAAAAATTAAGTCTTCCCAAGCAATTTCCGGCACGCAGCGATGCGTTTCGACATGAGTGGCTTAGGTCTTGCGCAGATAGCATCCCATTCTAAGAAAAATCCTGAAATAAACTCTGTTACACAAGTTAGTTCAAAACCACCAGTTATATTTATTTGCAAATACCGTGTTCAAATCTGGTCACGTATGGTTGTACTAGGAGTATGTTTTCCCCACCGTCAAAACCAAATTAGGTCAGTACTGTTGAGACAAACCAGAGAAAAAAGTTGTGAAACTTCCTTGTGGATGTAGGCGATGATTTTGGAAAAGCTTTCATAAAAAAAGTCAATTTGAGCCAAGTAACAACATGGTTGTTCTGCTCACCGGCTTTGGACATACTCGGTAAACAGCATTTGATCTGTTGATATGGTCTATGATTTACAGTGCCTTTGGAAGACGACAATACTGAACCCCCCTTCGAAAACTCCCTATTACTAAGATGAATATACTGGTGGTTGGGTCGGTGTCAAATGTCAGCCCTTTCAGTGGCACATCCGCACAGTAACGGGTGGTCACATGCGGGATTCCCATGAATCTACGTGAGCTCCTTATTTTTGTCAGTGACCTGCCTGAAGTTCTCTCTTGTCCCGTTTTTCTTTTTTCTCCCGAAGCCAAAATATTGAATACACCCACTTTGCCTCACAATCCAGGTTTATCGACGTTTAATCTCGGTGAAATATGCTGTTCGCCTATTAGTTATGACCACTGTAAAGCAGTCGTCACCAGAAGTACCACACGTTACCCATAAACTCTTGGTAGTATCGTGATTATGCACTATGTTTAAGAGAAATATCTTTGACTGAACATATAGAACAACATGGGAACTCCATTCGGCCGTGAACGCTCCCCACTGCCTGCAAGTCATAAGCTAGCAATTCTCTCGGGACACTTTGCAGCTTTATGTTTTTGTATAACACAATGAAGCCAATAAATTAGCCAGTTAAGCACGTTTTACAGACATGGAGTCAGCATTTGGAAAGTCACAAATTCTATCTAAAGCCGACAAAGCTACCCGTAATAAATTTCACTCCGGACGCCGAGAATTAATTCGTTTTCCACTTGAGATCTGCAAGTGACGTTCTGTAGTATATCTCGCAACAATATTACCGGATAACATGTAGGGTTTGCCCCACTCTTCTGATCTCTGTCCTTGCTTTCTGCGGCCGTATTCCAACACAGCCACCGAGGGCATTGTGAAAAACTACCGAATCAACACCGATATTTTGGCCGGCATCGGTTCAGCTTGTAATCATCCTCAGGAGCCCATCAGCTTAAAAGTTCAATTTCGGTATCCACATCACATGTTTGAAATTGTGCATACGGGAACATATTGATTTGTCCCATTCCCGACTGCCTGCCTGCCTACAGGGCTGACCAACTCAGTGGATGCATGAAATGACCCTCTGACCATCAGACTTTCTATTTTTATGCTACGTTTTTAATCGTTTCATGTCGTTTATGTACAAGAGCCTTTTTGCTTATGATACATTACAGAACATACAAACACGAGATAAAGTGTATATGTAACATGCAAGCCGTAAGCTTGACATTACTTGCTTGTTCCGTGAGACAAAACATTCAACTGTTCCTTCCACTTGATAAAGTGGTGTTTCTCTCCGGACAAAACACTTTTTGAGGTGGTTATTCTCCAACATTAGTTTATTTGTAGGTTATAAATTTGCCGACATAGCTCGTGGCCCTGTACAGTCTAGTTTGGCTTCACGTCAATAGACCACGCCCTTTGATTTTCACCGTTCGATAACCACGATCAATAGTGTCAACCGGCGTGCGACCTAGCACTTCAAACTGCTGTTTGTGGCTAAACCTCAGGATGCTCACGGTATGGAGCACGATTATTGTCAATTCGATGGTATTTTCAACTTGTTTTTTATTATCGTCCACGGAAGCGGCAATTAACTATTTAACAGAGAACAGACCGAGGGATATTAAATTTCTGTTTACTCATTTTACACCATTTGAAGATATGAACCATCCGGAATCACGATCACAACGCATGGGGTTGCAGACGCAGAAACCATTTTCTGACCGAAGTAAAACGCCCGTATGGTTGAACACTGTAGCGGATCTCACAATCATTATCAAGGCTTACATTGAAGCGGGTATAGCAATACATGGGGCTGGAAATACTACGGAAGTAAACATGGAATTGTCAGAGCTGATGCGCAAAGTTTTGACGTTCCCAATCGAAGATGGAAGTTTCTTTTTGTTTCATCTGCTCAATCCAATTAGCAAGTTCAGCGACCCTGTATACAAAGATTTTTATGATGATTTCCGAGAGGAAATGATACTGACTGAACCAGTTAATGAAATTAAAGAACCTATGTTTATGTATGGTATGCGAGCCTGGAAAGCGTTCTACCTGGTGGCGTTCAGCAGTAATCCATCGTTGTTTGTTAAAGCTGACTCCAGTCAATATATTGCTCAGGGTTACCAACCACCGAGTACCATTCATGATGCATGGAGTCTTGTTTTCATAGACGAGTATTGCCGTATTGTCCGGAAAAACTATTCCGATCAGATTCAAATACCTAATGGATTCTGTCCTGACCCCTGTATGACACAGCCCTGTGTGGGCCTTCCACACACCTCATCCGCAAAGTGTGTCCCCACTGGAACGCTTTGGTACGAATATAAGTGCAGTTGTCAACCCAATTATAAATGGACACAGCCGCCCAAAACTAGTGGTAAGTCTGCAGCTTCTTTCACGTCTTACTGTCCCTACTGTCCTTCGATTCGGTTTGATAGGTTTTCATTTATTCACTGTACAATGCAGCCGTCCTTTAAGTGTGGGCTAATAGTTGTCATATTGGTCGTTAGTTTTTTTCGCTAAGGTAGCTTCGCGGTGTCACTGTTTGACTGACTATACGGCTTGCTGCATTGCGCAGCAACTCACTGGTGATATCACTTGGATTGAGAATGAAACCTTTGCAACCAAACTGCAGAGCTCAGTGAACAAACCAACGACCATCTGAACTACGACTATCTGAGCTAACTCAACAGCGAAGTTGCAGTGTTTCTGTACAGATTGGACAAATAAAGCAAAATGTTAAATCGGAACAAAGTGTTCACTCAGGTGTTGTATTATGACAAAAGTCAACCTGGAATCCAGTTGGCTATTTCATGTAAGAAAAACGCTCCATTAAAGTACACGAAATTCTGTAACAGCGATTGTTCAACTGGAATGAATCTATCAAATACCCTTATATGTACACTTATTAAGTTCAGACGGGGGAATCAACTGAATCCAGTCAAATATCTGGCCTACAGTCTTCTTCTCCACCTGAATGTGCTACACAAGGCCGCCTAATGTTTCAGTTGGCGCTACGTTCAAGATTTCACAGTATATTTTTTCTTGAACAAAACCACTCATAAGGCTGCTGAAAATTCTTCGACAGCCCACCATGGATTTCGCCCTTCTTGGGGTTCATCAGGTGGGTACAGACTCCGAGGTTTCGTCAATCTTATGTTCTACTCGAGCCCCAAATGCTCCTATTTGCACACTCATTTCGTCTTAATGGGAAGCCCAGTGAGATCCGGCTGAATCTCCGTTTATGATGTTCTTCTCCAACTGGAGTTATCCTCTTCGGCATAGTAGTTATTTTTTTCTTGTGAATACTTATGTTACCTGACTAGGCCACTGATGGGTTCCTAAAATTAGTAACTCATCCTACGCTGCCACCCTTAAGAATATCAAAGCGAACCAACAGCTCTGATGCAGATACATTTTCCAAAAGTGTATCAGAAATCTCGTCCATCAAATGTACAGTTGACCAAAATTACCGGGTTTTGTGTGTACTGCCCATACTCGGTCCTTTTTGTGGAAATCGTTTTTTTCGTTTACATGAGAACGAACGGTACAAAAACACCATGAATCTGACGGTCTTCTTATCGTTACACCTTGACGGAGTGAAACACGCGGAAAGCACAGTTGCCAAGCTATTTTGCTGATAATGTGACCCTTCCTTCGAAAGAATCATTGCCTCCTTCGCCTCTTGCTTTAGAGGAAATTGGAGGCAGGCAGTTTCCTGTTCGCACAGTGAAGTGGCATAAGTTTGGTATCTCCGCTGGCTAATAGTGCATCCTCTAAGAATAGTTTCCGCTAGGAAGTTCGCAGTAGCCAAACTAAGCTAATGAGTTGAGGGATTCGGGTGAATGAAGAGACAGGTAGTTGTGTGTGTCAGGAATCGAAATCCAACAAAGTACACTGTTGTAGTACAGCCCGTTACTTAAAATGTGCAGTCTGAACAACTGGTGTGCAATTTGTATCGCTAGGCACAGGAGCTACGTGCGTCCAACAGGGCTAGGATGCCCACTGCAACATTTCCACTGACTGGGAATTTATTCAGTAAAGACTCGTTAAATAGTATCCTTCTTGTGAAACTAACCTTTTAGCACAAATTCTGCTCTTGTTTTGTCGAATGCATAGCTACTATTATGAGTATTTTTGATTCAAACTCAAATGTAGTTATTTCATCCTCGTATTTCTTTTCGGTGCAAAGCAATGCTAGCTGGACGCAAAATCACTCAAAACTACTTCAGGGCACTCAGCTTTGGTCGTAATTGATAAGTGCGTCTGCAAAATAGGCTCGAGAAACGGTTAGAGTAAAACTGACCCTCTGATGATACGAACAAATGCATCCAAAGATTGGATACGGTAACCACTAACAACAGGTATGTGGATGTAGAGTTATCCGTGAATTAACTGTGTTGAAATATTGACCCATCCAGCCGCGCATTGATGCCATCTCCTCGTTTGGTGACAAAGTTTGCAAACAGATCAACGGCCACTTGGTTAACAACTAATTATCCGTGTATTACTGACTACAACACGAATGAAACCTCAAGATATTTCTCTTACTTAACACATGAATCATTCTCCATCTTCCTAATTTATTGTGTTTCGTTCATATTTCCGCAGGTCATTGTCAGACTGACGATACTTGTAGTTCGTACTGTGATCCGGTTGGAACTCGCAGATGCGATGTGGTCGATAATAAACAATTTTGCGTATGCCGTGTAAGTTCGAACATTTTATACTCAGTTGCTAGGAGGGTGGATGTTACAGCTCAGGCAAAGCGATTTGCTCAAATCCACACAGCAAATCGATAGTCTTTGCACAGGTGGTCATGTGATTGCCAGTGCTACCAGGCCTGGCCATCCACATCCACGCTAAGTGGCTCATCAAACCAACCAAGCATAGCTACTGCTATTGATCGGCTGGCTCACAGACGCCTGCCTCAATCATGAAGTTTACAATATAAAGAACGTCGTGATTACCGGTAACATCGGCAGCTGTGCCTGTTGGATTGGTCGATCCAGTGCTGAATATCGGTACATCAATTTCAGGCATATGGAAAATTATGTATTATTCTTTCTAATCTCCGAGCGAAGGAAATTTCACGATACAGGGTAAGCTCAGAAATTGGTTAGAAATAACTAAGCATGAGACCAGCCATTTTTTGGTCAAACGATTCTATTTCGTGTCATGGTAAATTACAACTACAGCTACCCATTACTTCAAGCCGTGATGGTCGGGCTTGAGTGCTAAGGTAATCCTGAGGAGCTATATTAGTCGGAATTCAGTTTCTCAAGGTCCATCGATGTCAGCAAGGCTGACAGAGAGTGGCCCAACGAAGAGCACCGAGTCACCATACTACGAGAAATCGTATTACGTGTACTTTTCAATCATACATGAGTGTGTGAAGAGTACGCTGTTTCCTCCAGGCGACCAGCATCTCCATATTTTTGGAAGTAGCGATACAACCTTCTCATGAGGAAGGATGGGCTAGAAAAGAATGGCCCAGAATCAGATTTCCATGGCTTGCTTCCTGTGACTTTGGACTAGGTCAGTCTCTCACTGCTTTGTGGGTCGGGCTTGAGATTCAAGCCACGGGAGGTGACACCCATATTCCCAGTCTCAGCAGTCGAAAAGTTCCACATCCCCACACAAGACGCGTATAATCAATAAAAGAAAGACTCGCGTTCAACGAGCACTCTCTTCTGGATGAGATTAGAGCGGGTAGGCTAAAAGTATGAACTGCGAAAGAACTCAAACTCCAAAGGGTAGACCTCGCTGCACTCACTGAAACTCGGTTGGCTGATCAAGAGAAGCTACGAGAGATTGGTTCCAATTATATTTCCTACTGCAATGAAAAAAATAAGAAAGTTGACCTCATCACAATGTCAGATTCGCCATCTCTTCGCGGTTGTCGATGGGAGGGTTTGTCGCATCAGCGTTTTCGCCCCAGTGGTGTAACATTCAGATGAGGAAAATTGCATGTTCTGTGGCCATTGGATTTGATTGAATAAGCAATTCTTCAAATGTTCATCTCTTTTTGCTGGCTGCTTTCAGCACTCAGGTTGACTAGGACTTGGATGCATGAGAGAAGACAATGGGTTGAAATACACTTATCTACAAATTAAGTTGGCGTTAACGTCACTTTCCCAAGAAAAGTGAAACCGGTAGTGGGCAATAGAAGCTTTCCACCAACCATTGAAACAGGGACGTTTGACTTTTTGGAATGAGATAAATGAAGGACAAGGGTGGAAGATTACTGATGACATGGTCAGTCCATGGTTCAATGTGCGGCGGAAAAAGTTTGTCAGATGGACTCATCCAAAGCAAGCATTGCGTGTGGAAAACCACATCATGGGCCAGGAAAAACGCATTCAAGTTGGATGTCAGGGAATGGAAGAAATAGGATACTGCATTGAAGTTCGGCGAAGCTCTAGCACAAAGACCGGTAGATAACCAGATCCTAGACATCTGAATGCCAGTGGGTACGAATACGAACACATCCAAGCAGCTGCTGTGGATGTAAATGGACTGCGATGAGAACGGAGACAAGATTCGTTTAATGAAAATTACTCCTCAAAATCCACATCAACTCAAACAATTCAATGTCTGACAAATACAGAGGCCCGAAATGGCCAACACCAAGCTTCCAAAACACCTCCGGGAAAAAGAAACTGAGTGATGGACCAGACGAAGTTAACCGTTTCAATCGTGCTCGCATTGCCGTTGTCACAAATAACTCCTTACTGAACTACCGAAATTCCAATGTGTTTAGCTGATAGAAAACAAACAAACCGGAGAAACACTTAACAAACTTTACTAAGTGCTAGCAATCTTCAACACTACTCAGCCGGGCAGATGTTGATTTGGGTTATGTTGCCCACTCGCCTCAGCATGCATTCGAGACCTACTTAAATGATTTATCTACAGCCGCAGAACCGCTGATGGTCATAAACCAGGGGCGAAATGAGAGGACAGCGGCAGTGGACCACCTGCACACGGAAATGTTCAAACTGGGAGGAGGGGCACGGCAGGACGAACTACTCCACCTGCTGTGCAGAATTTTGGTAATGAAAGACGTTCCTCAATATTTCAAGGATGTGACGATAATTCCTCCGTAAACAAAGCAAGGAAGCGGACAGAAGTTGAACAACTACCACGAAATTAACCTTCTATAAACAGTAGACAAGCTTATGTTTCGTGTTCCGCTCAATCACCTAGTCATTGGTAGTGTAGAGGAAAACCTTCCTGAAGAGCAATGTGGATTCCTAAGCAGTCGAGGTACGACTGACTTCATTTTTGCCACAAAACGAAGCTAATATAAATGTCGTGAATTGAATCAATCATTTTGTGGACTGTTTGTGGACTTTATCAGAGCCTCCGATTTAACTGACGAAGAAGCACCGTTTATCGTTCCAACAAGGCTTGGCTGTCCGGAGAAATTTATGGACCTCACCAAAGCCTTGCACTATGGAATCAAGGCCCAGATGCGAACCTGCGCAACCATCCTTACTGAATTCAAAGTCGAAACCGGAGTGAAGCCGGGTTGTATTCCTGCCTCAGGACGGTTTACCGTCTATCTACCAACCATCTATGGAGAGGGGTTTCGCCATTAGCGATTCACTAACAATTCACTACCAGCTGTACGACTATTTTTTCACTTCGAACCGTTCCCCAGCCGAAACGCCTGCTATGTCAACCACTATCTGTATGATGCTAGTTGCGGTCGATTGCTTTAATTTTGTATTCTGAATAGGAATTATGGCGGTTGACCACAGTCTTCGGTTCAGCGATACTCCGCTTTGACTTGAGTGTAAATATTTCTAAAGCAGTTGTCGTTTATCAGTCGAAATCGGAAGACTCGGATTAAAACAGTAACTATTTAAGTAGGTTGCTTTAAGATGAGTGTTTTACGGATTTCTGCCGTCTTAGCAATACGTTATCCACAAGTTTAACGTTTGATGTCCAAATGAATTCCAAAAACCAGTAGGACATATTCAGTCTGAAGAAAAAAGTGTGGAACAATCAACGGTTTGTGACTTGTCGTAATGCTGAATGCCAACGGAAACTAGATATCATAAAGGTAATACCCTCAGGTTCTTGACCGATTTCAACTGTAGTACCTGCAAAAGGTCCTCCAGGTTGGATGAACCGGTAGAATCTTGAACACTGAAGTGCTTCGAATAGGAAACACTGCTGGAGTCAAATGCTGTCTGATGGAAGATCAATCGGTTGGTTGGGTCACAAATGGCCAAAATCCCCTTCCAAAAATAACTTGTCTACGGTCGGCTGAAGAATTGAGATCGAAATCGGGACATCGAAAATTCCGACACTAGGGCAGCCCTGGTTTATATCTGATAAACTGTAACCTCCAGTTTAGATACCAGGTAGATCTGGTGCTCAGCATGGAGGTATGGAGAACGGTCTTCTGTGCAGATACTAGAAGCCGAGGTGCGACACATCTTAGTGCTTCGAATGAAGCGAGCCGTTCGGAAGCGGATCCGTCTCCCTAGTGAAGCCCGGACCGTATGCACTTGCGCCACATGAGGGCACACATGCCTCCGTAGGATCGGCGCTGTGAATCACCTGCATGCTCATAATGCCTGACCTAAACAACTGAGAATGAAGTTAATTTGCTTGTTTTCCTAATCAGTAACTTCCCAAAGACGACAACATGATTAACCATATAATTACTGGAATACCACCAGTTTATCCACTACCAGCTTGATAGTGCGCCTTATGCGTCAGACTTTTGAGTCAAAGGCTCAAGGTGGATTAATTCAAATAAATCCCCTTCTTCGGCCTGGGCAACCGGGAAGTATCATTCACCCTTGCAGCTCTTCGCTCACCGGCCTTCTCCCACACTCCCTCCACACCCATCGTACAATGCAGTGCAATCAACCCATCTGCCATTCCCCTAGCCACTGCTCCGTGTCTAAACCTTCGCCCAAAAAAATAAACCAAAATAATCACCTACTAACCTCAAAAGATCTGATCAGCGTTGCAGCCTTTATTGTTCGTACTTTATGTCAAATTGGACAAAAGGCATCCTTGCTAAAGCCTTACTTTCCCTCTCTATCGACGTATGTTTTGTCTCCAAAACACGCATACAAGACATCACTTTGTTGGTGCCCCTCAAGCCGCTTAGGACAAGCCCAGATGTTCCACATTTCACTCTTCGGGTATCCGGTGGTCCTGACGCAATGATACGTGGTATCTACGGTGTGGGTGTTGCACTCAGCCCCAAGGCTGAAAGCGCCTTACTGGACTGGATCCCAGTGAACAGACGTCTTTGCGCTGTGCGGTTGTCTGGCTCAATTAAGATTGATGCAGGTCGATGCGGTAAACGGTGTTTGTTTGTCGTATCAGCATACGCCCCAACAGACTGCAGTTCTGAGACTGAGAAGGACAAGATTTATTAAGATCTGTCACGACTGTTTCGGTCAGCAAGAAGGTCAGACATAGTAATCCTGGCGGGTGATCTGAATGCTCAAGCTGGACGACTAAGTCCGGAAGAAGCACAGTTAGGTGGTAGATTTGGAGTCGATGCTGAACGTACGGATACTGGGCGCGGCTTCTTCAGTTGTGTGCAGATCATCGTCTGTTTCTAGCCAGTACGAACTTCCAACACAAACGCTCACATCGAGTTTCTTGGAGGCCACCTACCACAAGACAGTCGTGGACTCAACTGCGCCATGTGGCTATCAGTTACCGATGGAGAGCCTCAGTTAAGGATTGTCGTTCCTTCTGGGGTACGCAACTTGACTCTGATCACGCCATCGCGCGGGCCCACTTAGCACTTCGCTTTCCGCCAGCACTACACATGCCGAAAGAGAGCAGCTCTGTTCATCAACTTCGACAAGTTTCAGTAGCTGAAGAGTATCGCTCTGATCTGGCTAGAAAGCTACTGGAAACGCACAGTCATGCGGATGATGAAAATTGCTTGGAAGTTGAATGGAGGCTAGGTAAAGAAGCTATGCCCTCAGCTTTCAGAACTGTTTGTTTAGCCCATCTGAGTCGAATAAATGAACACTGGATATCTTCGGGATCAGCAGCTCTTATTGCTGCCAGAAAGACCATACCAGTAACTAGCGGCTATGATGGCGCACACAGATCCCTCAAACACCGGATAATCAGCAGCTTGAAGAATGACAGAGAACGCTGGTGGATTTCGAAGTCCTGGGAGATTGAGAAGGCTTTTGCTGCAGGTAATAGCCGTGCCCTATTTCAACTGATTCGAGCAACCGGTCAAAAGAAGGCAGATGTCAGTGAAACAATACGCAAAAAAACGGAACAGCAGTTCACTCCCTCAATCGCCATCTTAATCGGTGGGCTGAGCACTTCAAAGAACGGTTCAGTTGGTCTCCTTCAACACAACCGCTGGAAGAACCAAGCGGAACAGAATGGAACATTGACACTAACCCGCCATCAGCAACGGAGACCAAGCGTGAGATTTCAATTCTGAAGCTCACCTGGCACGGATGGCCTACACCCGTCGCTCTTCAAGAAAAGTGGCAAGGTGAACAATCTGACAACCACACTGCAGAAGATTTGGAAGGAAAAGAGAACACCATACGAATTGAGCTTCCCACTTTTCAAAAAAGGCGCAAGAACGTCACGCAAAAACCATCGTGGTATCAGCCTGGTATCCGTAGTATCTAAGGTGCTCTCTGGCATTACTTTGCGCCAGAGAGACGGATTCGTGGGAATCAAGCTGGGTCGAGCATGCATCGACCATATCTTTACTTTGAGACATTCGTGAACAGCGCCACTCCTTCAGACATCCCACGTTGGTCGTTTTTCCTGATCTGAAAGCTGCTTTCGATTGCCTCGATCGTCAGAAACCTTGGCAGTGTCTGGCAATCAAAGTTGTTTCTTCCGAATTTATATCCCTTATGAAGGTACTGTGTGCAAACTCCTGTGGGCGCGTACGAGTGTGCGGGAAGCCTTCTCCTGAGTTCACCACTACCAGTGCTTTAAGACGAGGTTGTCCTCTTTCACCTTTCCTCTTCAAATTTGTTATTGGTATGCTGCTTGAAATTTTCTGCCTGCCTCTGAAACTTCAGGAGTCGAAATGCTTCCGGGACGTTCCTTCACAGACGTTGAGTATGCAGACGATATTGATCTCCTTGGTTCAGATCCTTCAAAAATGCAAACAATTTTAAATAACCTAAATACCTCTGCCGCACGGTTTGTCATGCGCTTCACACCTGCACTCCAGTTGAAATCTTGACGCACGTATAGCTATATAAAATCGCTTCAACCTTAATTTGTGATATCGCAAGTAATCCGTTGCACACATCCACAAATATTCCTCCACCCTGGAGACGCTCCTGATCTGGTCATCTGTGCGACCATTCTGAAAAGCGAAAAATAGTATAGGTTGTAGATAAAGCGAAAGTCCCTCCAAAATATCGTTTAACTGCAAATCGGCTGGTTTTCAGTACACAATCAGTGACACTCAACGAAATAAGCTCAAGGGTTAGAGAGGACATATCCTACTGAATAAAAGCCTTGAATTTGCAACTCCCAAAAACTGGACTGCAAGAGAAGCACACCAATAATATGAGTCCTTAGAAGTTTTCACTTACTTGACGTTTCGCTACCCGTTAAGTGATGAACCCCCGGTCGTAAAACCTGATAGGAATTGGGCACTGGGAAAGTATGAAATAAGGAGACGTTAGTTAGGAAAAGCTACGCATAAGTTAGCAACTTATGAGTTATATTATAAGTATTTATATTATATATATATTATATTATATATAACATTATATATATATATATATTATAAGTTAGAAGCAAACTAAAGTATGCAACTCTTTCTTTGACGAAATGGTCGTACTGCACTTAGAAATACTTGTTTTGATAAAAGCTACTAAGCGGGAACCTCTTAGGATGCAAGAGAGAGTAGCCTAGGATGAATAAACTTCTGACTATGAACCGAAGGAGATCTCAGCCTGAACCCGGAGTAAACTCATCCGAATGGAACGGCAATAAACAATGTAGGAACCTATCAGAACAAATTTTAAATTTACAGACAGTTTGAGGTATCATGCAAGCCTACCAGAAAACAAGAACGAGAGTGATGATCTGATCCCTTGACATTTTACCTCCGACCACACCGCGTGTACGTTACTCCAAGCAACTAGAGGCTGAAACCGGTGGCTATCCCTGACTAAACTAATTTTCCGGCTGTTTAAAAGTGAAGTGTCGTTTACATCCCTACGGAATAAATGATACGTGTAAACTTAGAGACGGGGTCAATCTTTGAGCCACTATGCAGGGACTCGAACTCACTTAGTTGGAACGGAAGTTCTTCGTGCTATCTAGTGGGTTGGTCGGATTCGCCTATCTACAAATGGTCCGAAATTTCAAAATAACTCCAGGTTTGAGTCATTTCTTGCTCACCGCTGTGTGTGGCCCATATGAATGCCAGAAAACCGGGGTAAACTGGTTTCTAAACCCTTAAACGACCGTTGTCACCACAACTTTTGCCATTGGTCTGCACACAAGTGCCAGACTCAGTCGATTTCTCAGCTAATCAGTTCCAAATCGTAAAGGCAAAAATGCCTGATGGTGCTGCGTTCGATGGTGCAAATCAGCAGTAAATAACGAATTCAAGGTAAACGACTATCGTCAGCTAAGTTGGCAATGCCATCACACGATACTCCAGATGTATGCTTTACGAAGTTAGAAGATGTGTACACAAGATGTGACTAAAGTATACTGTTTCACCTGCGACAATCACGAACGCCAAGCGACTATGCAAATAACAGTTTGAAAGAATAATTCTAATTTAGGGGACTGGGAAGCATAAGAGGCATGAAAACCCCGGGAACACTGTAGGCATTGACAGATAAGGCTGGATCGCATGACGTTTCGTGTAGCATGAAGCGGAAAACTTGTTTGCAAGAGAGTGTTCAGAATCACCTTTCATCGCGTTTCAGGTCTCGAGGAGCGTGAATCGCCTTATAAAACAGTGCAAGAACTAAAAAGCGACAACTCAGACCGTCGTGTGGAATTAATCGAACAGTGGAAAATGTATAGTCAAGTACTCGTGCCATATTAGCCTTTGACAATCACTCACTGTGGAACCAGATCAATTTTGGGCTGCACTAAATGAGCCAAATCCTACCCTGTCGAACGCATCACTGATACGCTTCTGCATACATGAGATAAGTGGGGCGATCAATTCCTGACTGAAGTTGAGCGTTTTTATTTGTATACAAACGCTCACACTTGTGCAAGCGCAATTTTCACAGATTTAAATCAATGACTACCGTTGTTGATGAGATTAAAAACCCATGTGCACCATTTGCTCCTCATTCTGATGAGTCGCATACAGTGTGATAGGAAGATGAGTTAAAACCCTCACTGAAGTGAATAATCGTGGTAAGTCCACCTGACTAGCACCAATAAGTGAGAAACATGATGTGCTACCAATATTTGTGGAAAAAAAACAACTTGCTTCGTAGGAGTAATTTTTATGTTTTTCCTCAGTCACGCTGAACAAGTTTCTGTCTATGGGTGCCTTCCAGCCTACTCATATGGGACCAACGTGCAGCAAATTACGCAACCCGTGTCTCGAACTCTCAAGCCCGAACGAGGTACCGGGCAATACTTCATGTAACGCTGCCAATGGTGGAAAATGTATTGGCGTGCCAGGTACAAATACGTACAGTTGCATGTGAGTTTGATAGAAAAGATCAATGTTACGCCCAAAGCGCACTGTAGATTGTCATAAATTTCAACCCAGAGCTTCATGCTTAAGAAAAGATAGTGAAGTATACGCATCTGTGTAGTGGAAATTAGATCAATATAATGGCACATTGCTTTAAAACCTGGAGATTTTATCCCGAAAACTAGGCTTGAAAGGTATATATATATATATATA